>JAQFVV010000934.1:0-65000 GCA_028023455.1 Epiperipatus broadwayi | reverse complement strand
TGAAAATGATGAATATGTAGGATAATAATAAAAACGGCATAAATAAGCAAAAAAAAAAATAGAGGAAAAAATACTTTGTTTTGTTTTTATTTAGACTTTTTATAACTAAAACAATATGTTAAAATATATCAATTGCACATACTCTGTACGCCAAGCAAAAATTATTTACTTAAACATTTTAATACAATTTAAAAGTAGCTTTTAAAAAAATGTGTAAGCTTCTAATTAGAATTTTGCTAACAATGGCGTTTTTTTTTTGTTTATTCTCTTCCTAGATAAACAAATGCTGATGAAATACGATTGAAAATTATTATACCTACTTTTAAACTAATCAAATATTTATTCAAAAGTTACATTATAAAAAAGATGTTTGTTAAAAATTCAACGTCATAGAACGTTTTTTCTTTTCAAATTAAAGGAGTGCAATTTTAATAAATTTGATAGTAAACAATATTTTCTCTCCACATTATGTTTGACAGAATAACTGTTTATCAAAAAATCTGATCTTGTCTTATTTAAATAAAATATTAAAAAAAAAAACGTCTATTTAATAAATATCTTCATTGAATTTATTAGAATGAACGTTAAATGCATATATTACATATTTATTGAAAGTCTTATTTTATTTACAAAAATTTTAAATAAATGTTTATTTTTTTAATTTTAAGGTATTAAAAAAAAAAATAGACAAGATAAATTTCGGTATTTCCATATATTCTTTTAATAATATTTCGGTAATTTGCATCACTGTCACACAAAATAATGACTGGTTTCTGACCACTGTTAATACTTTGTGGAGAAGTGTAGTCATAAACATATGACCAAAGACATGAAAAAGATGTATAATCCCCAAGTTTCACATTTTGTGCTGAAGCAGCATTCATCAGTTGGCCCAGATCACAATCACTTACCCATATCTTTATCATTGTTCAATATATATATATATATATGGAATTACTACCTTAGAGATTATGCATCTTTTTCACATATCTTGGATCATATGTTTATGATTACAATACTTGACAGGGTGTTAAAAGAGGCTAGAAATAAGTTCCTACCTTGCATGAGAGTAGTGTAGTGATAAACTACAGAAATATTATGCAATAAGTGGTTAATCTCTAGTCTAAAGACTGAATAATAAAAATTATTAGTTTATATATTATCCTGTCTACCAAGCTTGACACCCATTTTTTTTAATTATGCAGTTTTGGGGCCTACAATAAATGTTGAAAACAAAATGGCTGACAAGAAGCATTCATATTTATTATTTACAGTTTTTTTTTTTTTTTTAAAAAAAAGAAATATTTCTGCAAAATATAACAATGTTCAACAATGTTCACCTTATAATATAATTTAAAAAATAAACAGAAAACAAACTGGCCAAATGGAATTTTTAATTGATTTATTAATTTTTTTAAACTTAACAACTAACATATGTTTGGTAAACTAAAATTGGAAAAAAAAACATAAAGAAATACTTGTTTTCTTATTTATATTTTTTATTTTGTTTATCAAATACAAATAATTTTATAAATCTATTAATTTGTTTATTACATAAAACATCATCAATCTAAATTTTGTTTGAATACTTCAAAAATTAATATCAATACTTAATCCAGCAACTGAACCAGGATCTTTAATTTATTAGGCCATCGTAAATTTTACCAGCAAAACCATGAAAAGACCTTAAAATTCCAACTTATACATACCTTTATGTAGAAGTCAATAATAGGTATTTTTATAATCCTGTTTTGATTTTTAGTACAAGGCAGATAATAAATGAATGTCAGATGGTAGTGCTTAATAAATTGATATCCAAGCTGCCCTATCCATATTCTCATACTACTTTCTAGTTTCACTTGATTCTAATACAGGACTTCAGCTTACTCATTGCTATTTCTTCTCACTTTTATTCCACCTACTGTAAATTTTAGTAATTAATAGTTAAAAAAGAGAGATAAATAATGTTTTCTATAGAGAAGGTGCATTAGATTCCAAGGTCCAATTGAACTTTCAAGATTAAAACTACTCATTTATAAAAGTCATAAGCTTGAAATTAGTCTGGGAATATTGTATATGACAACATTGAATATATATCACTAAGAACGATCATCGGATAACTATTAGTTGGTAAAACTTACTGTAGGTGACCTAGAAATGAGAAATAAACACTATTTTCTATTTTGCACTTTTCATTAGTGAGAACAATTTGATTTAGAATCTATTTATTAATTAAGCTATACTAAGTAGCAGAACTGCGGCAATAGAAATACATTTTCACTTAAAACTCAGGATTATTTTAATGATTAAAATGTTTAATACTGTAGGACAAAATATGCTAAAATTAAACTATTAATTGGTAGTTTAATAAGTTGTAATTGTTTATAATAATAAAAATACTTTAGTAATTTTTATGGAATACTATAAATTTAAATCAGGGGTGTATAGTGTGCTGTAATAGTTGGGGGTGGAGATTCTAGAACATATGATCCCTGAATCATGTCTAGTTCTGTTACCTCAAGCATATAAGTGGTAGAATAATAGACTCTGAATCCTGCAATCCTTGAATCATATCCAGTTCTATCACTTTCAAAGTCCAAAGTGGTAGAATAATAGACTTTGGAGCTTAATGCTTTTTCTAAGTCTTATGTTAAGTATTACCTCACAGTAGACCACAGATAACTATTAAAAAATTTATAAAAACAGCTAGTGAATTGTCATTTTAGAATGGATATATAGATTCCAAAACTACATTTGCATTTCTTCAATGATTAAAGCTTTACACCATCAAACATAGACCTAAGATATGATCAACTTTTGAAAAATATTTATCAAAATACATTAACAACAATATTCAGTTATGAAAAAATAAGAAAACAATAATAAATGATAGACAAGTATTAATTGGAAGTTTACAAAAGCAAATACTTTTGTCAGATTATTAATGCAAATGGAAATAGAATAGAAGAAATTCAGATGGAAACAGAGTGGATGAAATTCATGATAAAATTAAACTTGAAGCATTTTTGATAGAAATACTATTCCTATTATTTATTTTCAATAAATCATTTTCAAATGCTATGTATGTATTTGAGAATTGAATGTCTTAATAGAATAGCATGAGATATAATTGAGACGTGGCCGTTAAGTATGGAGAGTTGCAAGTTATAACAAAAACTTGTTAAAAGAAAATTATATGTATTAAAGAACAAATGAGTGCCACTGACAGCAGTAAAAGAGGGAGATATTAAAGACGAGTAGAAATATTAATTAAACAGATGTCTATATAGGAATATATATTGTTTGAAACTGCACCCTAAAAGATTAAAAAAGACTTATAAAAAGTTTATATTTGAAATAGATAAATTAATTATGAATATTTGGTACAGTATTTCAAGAAAAAGAAGCTAAAAATTGGTGAAACTGGACTAAATTTGAAAAGGCCTTCTTACAGTGGATCAATAATGATAGCAAATAATATATGTATATATTGAAACAATATTATTTAGCCATCATCCCATTTCAGCCACTATGTTCCATAGTAGTATCTTTTTCCATAGTTCAAACCCATTCCAGTCCACATATATAAGCTTCTAATAATTTAATTAATATGTAATAGCATATTTATGGGTGTGTGGGTGTATTTGTATATGTGCGCACATCTAATATCCATATTAATGTTCGCATGCATATAATGTATATGCATTTATAAATTTAAAATTAATAAAATGATATAATTTAAATTAAGTTGTGTGAACATTGTTATATGTATGTAGTTACCTACATATATATGCGAAAGAAGCATAATGCAATAGATTTAAAAAGCATTACAACTTTTTTAAATTAATATAAATTTGCATTATTCTTAGTTAAGAACTCTTTATTTAAATGCATTCGTATATAAATTTCAATTCCTGTGGTAGTCCCACACACATATATAAGAAAATGTTTATGAACTTAAACTCTTTTAAAAAAAAGTTATGTTTTTGTAAAAAGTTGTAAATTCTTAGATAACCAGCTGTAAGCAATTAATCAAATTTAGAATAAAAATTTTAATGTATTTTAAAAATAAAAACTGAAAACAAAGAGTGATCCATTTAACTGTTATTGTTTAGCTGAAAACAAAGAGTGACCTGTTTAACTGTTATTGTTTTAGCCAAAGAAAATAACCAAAGGTTTCATTTTGTGCATTTTAAATTACTGATGAAAACTTTGTAAAATGATATAAACAGGGTACTCAGATTACCATTTTCCTGGTATAAATAACTTTAAATTTTTGGTAGGTGGGTTCACTTTGGTTCACTTTTTAATAATATTTGTTGTGTAATTGCTGCCAGTCATCTATGACTGACTGGAAAATAGAGTTTGGCAGCTAAGGCCATACCATTTTCCGGTTCTCTTTTTAAGACATTGGTCTGTGCAGATAGAAGAATGAGGGAAGACCAGTTAACCTGCCAAGAAGACATCAGGAATGAATCAGCCCAGCTGAGAATGATGGTGATCAGTTACAGAAGCCTCAATAATGAAGATGCGGTAACAATTTTTCCCACAGAGCTCTTTAAAAATAACTCTAATAAATTATCTAAAAGTTAAGCTAGTTTCTAATTTATAATGTGCACAAACTTCTAAACTATAATGTTCTAATAATTAAACTAATTTAATTTGTAAAATATGATTTTAAATTCTGCTAAAAGTAATACCTGTAAACTTGCCTATTTCTTTCTAAAATTTTAAATGCTTGTTAAATAATAAATTATTCAGTTAATATTTTATTAATACTAATCTGTGGTCATGCCTTCCTTATTTGTTTTAGATATATTTATTTTATAATTTATGCTATGCCCAATTTAGAATGGAGATTGATTCTATGAATAAATTTGGAGGGGAAAGATGATTAGAGGCTCTCTCAAAATTAAGTAATTTCACTCTTTAGCACACACACAAATCTCCATTCTGAAAACCTAAATATATTTATTATGCTATTATGTTTAACTTATTATTATTATTGTCATTAGAATTAGGTTTGCAAGTTAGTAAAGTAATTAGTTAATAAATGCAAGAATGAGTTATAAAGCACATTATGCTTAAGTCCCAGATATGTTTTATCCCTCTTTTTAGTTATATTATAAACTGTGCAGATTTATTAATAAATTAGATTACTTTTAAGTATTCTTTTTACCCAGTTTTAAAAATGCTAATTATAAACTGGAATATGGTAGTTTCACAGACCAAAACTATAGAATTTTGCGTACTTTTAGTTATTAAATAATATTATGTTTAGCATGGCAAATGTCTTAAGGAGGCACATACATGCATTCATGCCTTGTTGTATGTTTCTTATATTAATGGGCGTTTTATTCTACTTTCCACCCTATCTACTAGTTTGGACAGCTCTTCTTTAGAACTAGAACATGAGGGTCCAGATGGTTTATAAGCTGCTTCAATCACCTAACTATATGTTCAATTTATTCACAGCAAGTTGTGCAATCTATGGAAACTGAGTACTGGGTACTGAATCCCCTGATTAACTACACATTCAAGACGCACACATCTCTAGTAATATATATATATATAAAATACATATTTTGCAGGTTCATCCATGTTAAAAACTTTTAATATCAATATACTGACGTTTCGACTTGGTCACACAAGCCATCCACAGAGTTATAAAAAGGTAGAAAGACGGTTGTAGAGGCGCTACAATCACTGGTTTGAATAAAACATTAAAAATCCCACCAATAGCAAAAATGTTAAATTTAAGAATGTTTTTTAAAGAAATCTTTCCAAATAGGAGGAAGTTTGCACGTATCATCTCACTTATTGATACAATCTGGCCTTTTAAGTATCTCAATGGCTTCTCTGATTTTGCATTGGTAGAGATTATCACATCTGGATATGATCCTGGTACTAGAAAAATCTATTTTATGACCTGAATCTATAGTATGGAGTGAGAGTGCTGATGATGATGAGTGTTGTTTAACTGCATTAGCATGCTCATCTCTCCTAACACTGATGCGACGATTACTCATACCTATGTAAGAAGCTTTACAATTTTCACATGAGATTTGATAAACACCATGAGATTCAAGAAGGATTGAATCCTTAGGCTTGGTTATTATATTGCTGATCTTTTGATGAGCAGAAAATGCTGTACCTATATTATAGCATTTTAATATACATCCGATACTGTCTGTAGTTCCTTTTACATATGGAACACAAATCCTAATAGCTGACTCATCATCTTTTTGTTTCCTATTTTGTCTATTTTGGGCTTGAAATAAGGCTTTTTTTATAAATTTGTAATTATAACTATTTGCTAATAAAACACTATTAATATGATTTATTTTTTCTTTCAGATGTGTGTCATCTGAAAGGTTAATTGCTCTATTTAAAAGAGTTTTGGCTACAGAAACTATCTGAGTTGGGTGATGATGAGAATGGAAATGTAAATATCTGTCTGTGTGTGTATCCTTTCTGTAAATAGAAAAAGATAAACTATTTGGTGTTCTGGTGACTAGAACATCAAGAAAAGGGAGTTTTCCATCAGACTCTGTCTCCACTGTAAATTTAATATGAGGATGCATATTATTTAAATGTAAGAAAAAATCATCTAATGTATTTTTTCCATGTTGCCATATGACAAAAGTGTCATCTATGTATCTGAGCCAAATGAGAGGTTTTAAAGATGATGATTCTAAAGCACGAGTTTCTATATATTCCATGAATAAATCAGCTATTACTCCTGAAATAGGTGAGCCCATAGGAGTACCAAAAACTTGTCTGTAATGCTGTCCATTGTATACAAAATATGTATTTAAGAGACAATGTTTAATCAAAGCAATAATATGGTCTGGTAAATTGCAACGTTGTGAGATTATATTTAAAGCTTCATCAATTGGAATGTTTGTAAACAAAGACACGACATCAAAACTGACCAGAGTGTCACTAGCATTAATTTTTAAACTTTTTAAAACAGAAATAAAATGAAAAGAGTTTTTAATATATGATTTAATAGATGGGATTGTAGGTTTAATGAAATCCGATAAGTATCTAGCTAAAATATGAGTTGGAGAACCTATTGCACTTACTATTGGATGAAGAGGGGTATCTGGTTTGTGAATTTTTGGAAGTCCATAAAATTTTGGACAGACACAAGATTTTTCATGAGGGATTATTTTATCTTTTATCTCTGTTTCAATAGGTGATTTATTAATAATAGCTTTTGTTGTTTTTTCCAAATATGTAGTATGATCTCTTTTTGATAGTTTATAAGTTTTATCATTAAGCAGATCTAAAATTTTATTATGGTAAATGTCACGATCCATTACAACTGTGGCATTACCTTTATCAGCTGGAAGTACAACAATTGATTTGTCCGATTTTATATTATTTAATGCCTGTCTTTCTTTCTTTGAAAAATTATTTTTAGGAAGCTTAGCTTTTTTTAAAATATTACAAATCTCAGCTCTAGCTAAATCAGCCGATGTAGAATCAATTTTATCAAGAGCTGATTCAACATTACAGACAATTTTCTCAAAAGGTATCCGGGAAGGTGTTAAAGCAAAATTGAAACCTTTTTCTAAAACTGAAATTTCATCTATAGAGAGGGCTTTCTTAGATAAATTGTAAACGGTTTTTTGATTTGGATACATAATGTTTGGGGATTGTGTTTTAATTAGCATTTGCAATTTTTTCTTTTGCTTTGCTGTTACCAATTCTGAATGTTTAAACGATCAAAAACTTGCAATACGATCAAAACTAGTCCACAGTAAAGGATGTATTTTATTACTAAGGAATAAACGTAAATGTAGCAATACTTTATCAATTTTGTCTAAATTTTTCCGAGTTTCTTTAATAAAAGAGTTTAAAATAATATTGCTGGTTTTCCTTAGAATTTTACTAACATTATAATTGTTCTTGTGAAACACAATTTTACAGCAAGTGGGTATAACGTTGTGATTTTTGCACGCTAACAAAAAAGATAAATTACAAAGTAACTTACATTTCTTACTCCACGTTCTTTCAAATATACGAAGCTGTTTAAAAATTTCCTCCCCGTAGAGGTTAGTAATGTTAAAACGAAGATTTGCACGGGTTAAATATATAAAATACATATTTTGCGGATTCATCCGTGTTAAAAACTTTTAATATCAATGTACTGACGTTTCGATCGTTTAAAGATTCGGAATTGGTAACAGCAAAGCAAAAGAAAAAATTGCAAATGCTAATTAGAACACAATCCCCAAACATTATGTATCCAAATCAAAAAACCGTTTACAATTTATCTAAGAAAGCCCTCTCTACAGATGAAATTTCGGATTTAGAAAAAGGTTTCAATTTTGCTTTAACACCTTCCCGGATACCTTTTGAGAAAATTGTCTGTAATGTTGAATCAGCTCTTGATAAAATTGATTCTACATCGGCTGATTTAGCTAGAGCTGAGATTTGTAATATTTTAAAAAAAGCTAAGCTTCCTAAAAATAATTTTTCATAGAAAGAAAGACAAGCATTAAATAATATAAAATTGGACAAATCAATTGTTGTACTTCCAGCTGATAAAGGTAATGCCACAGTTGTAATGGATCGTGACATTTACCATAATAAAATTTTAGATCTGCTTAATGATAAAACTTATAAACTATCAAAAAGAGATCATACTACATATTTGGAAAAAACAACAAAAGCTATTATTAATAAATCACCTATTGAAACAGAGATAAAAAATAAAATAATCCCTCGTGAAAAATCTTGTGTCTGTCCAAAATTTTATGGACTTCCAAAAATTCACAAACCAGATACCCCTCTTCGTCCAATAGTAAGTGCAATAGGTTCTCCAACTCATATTTTAGCTAGAAACTTATCGGATTTCATTAAACCTACAATCCCATCTATTAAATCATATATTAAAAACTCTTTTCATTTTATTTCTGTTTTAAAAAGTTTAAAAATTAATGCTAGTGACATTCTGGTCAGTTTTGATGTCGTGTCTTTGTTTACAAACATTCCAATTGATGAAGCTTTAAATATAATCTCACAACGTTGCAATTTACCAGACCATATTATTGCTTTGATTAAACATTGTCTCTTAAATACATATTTTGTATACAATGGACAGCATTACAGACAAGTTTTTGGTACTCCTATGGGCTCACCTATCTCAGGAGTAATAGCTGATTTATTCATGGTATATATAGAAACTCGTGCTTTAGAATCATCATCTTTAAAACCTCTCATTTGGCTCAGATACATAGATGACACTTTTGTCATATGGCAACATGGAAAAAATACATTAGATGATTTTTTCTTACATTTAAATAATATGCATCCTCATATTAAATTTACAATGGAGACAGAGTCTGATGGAAAACTCCCTTTTCTTGATGTTCTAGTCACCAGAACACCAAATAGTTTATCTTTTTCTATTTACAGAAAGGATACACACACAGACAGATATTTACATTTCCATTCTCATCATCACCCAACTCAGATAGTTTCTGTAGCCAAAACTCTTTTAAATAGAGCAATTAACCTTTCAGATGACACACATCTGAAAGAAGAAATAAATCATATTAATAGTGTTTTATTAGCCAATAGTTATAATTACAAATTTATAAAAAAAAAGCCTTATTTCAAGCCCAAAATAGACAAAATAGGAAACAAAAAGATGATAAGTCAGCTATTAGGATTTGTGTTCCATATGTAAAAGGAACTACAGACAGTATCGGACGTATATTAAAACGCTATAATATAGATACAGCATTTTCTGCTCATCAAAAGATCAGCAATATAATAACCAAGCCTAAGGATTCAATCCTTCTTGAATCTCATGGTGTTTATCAAATCTCATGTGAAAATTGTAAAGCTTCTTACATAGGTATGAGTAATCGTCGCATCAGTGTTAGGAGAGATGAGCATGCTAATGCAGTTAAACAACACTCATCATCATCAGCACTCTCACTCCATACTATAGATTCAGGTCATAAAATAGATTTTTCTAGTACCAGGATCATATCCAGATGTGATAATCTCTACCAATGCAAAATCAGAGAAGCCATTGAGATACTTAAAAGGCCAGATTGTATCAATAAGCGAGATGATACGTGCAAACTTCCTCCTATTTGGAAAGATTTCTTTAAAAAACATTCTTAAATTTAACATTTTTGCTATTGGTGGGATTTTTAATGTTTTATTCAAACCAGTGATTGTAGCGCCTCTACAACCGTCTTTCTACCTTTTTATAACTCTGTGGATGGCTTGTGTGACCAAGTCAAAATGTCAGTATATTGATATTAAAAGTTTTTAACACGGATGAACCCACAAAATATGTATTTTATATATTCAACCCGTGCAAATCTTCGTTTTAACATATATATATATATATATATATATATATATATATATATATATATATATATATATATATATATATAACACCATAATATCTGAAGTCATACTACAAAGCTCCAGTTCATCTCTCCATAATGTAATGTAATATTTCAGCATTGATCTGAATATGTAATCTGATTTGTATGTATAGAATCTGTATAGGGAGCCTATTGCAACTCACTAAATATTATAAAGTGATCTTTTATTAAATGTTAAGATAATAAATCATCATTCTTGCATGGACCTGGTCACAAACCATTAAGTTGGGCATAGTAATATTAAAGCATGAATAGACCATACATTATTAAAATTGTAATAAACTCTTTAAACTATGGTGCATCAGATGAGATTTTGTTTTCCAACTTGCTCATCATTGTTTCACCTGTGTGTGTCATTCAATGCACTCCAGTTTACTTAATTTATATTTATTAATTAAAATATATTAAATTATAATAACTGTGCTGGGTACCATTCGTAATCCATCCCAATCTTAGTTAAAATTCTTAATATTAGTGTTAATTATTGATATATGCATTATCTAGCCAGCCATAGATGTATGTGCATTTAAAGTATTAGTAATTTAGTTAATATTCCCTGAGTCTCTTGCTCCACCCTTTTCTACTGCCAGCATGCAAACTAAGAAACTCCAAGTGTAGCCTCATATATGTCATTCATAGTGTATTAAGTTATGGAGTGTTGGCAGAGGAGCTGAGGTGTGATCTGATTTGAGGTATCAATCCCTCATCTAGATCAGCCTTGGTATAATTTGCCAGGATTCTGGATTTTGTTGTGTGAATGCACAAATATGACTGTTACAATATATATAACTGAACAGAAAGTAACTGAAGCTTTCAATGAGTTATATAACATAAATAAACTTTCCAGAAAACATATAATACCACCTAATCTCTTAACATTTACTGCTACATTAGTTTAGTTAATTTGTGTAATTTTAAATGAAGAGTGAATTTGATCTATTGATTATATATATTTATAGAAAATTAATGATGAGAATCACTATTTAAATATTCAGAAAATCAAAGCAAAGCTTCAGTTTTAACAACCTCTAAATATGAAATAAAAACTCAATTTAATGGTGATTCTTATCATTTATTCTATAAATATATATAATCAATAGATTGAACTCACTCCCTCATTTAAAATTACATAAATAAAGTAAGCATATATAAGAACAAATGCTAAAAGACTGCTGGTATCATCTTCTTTTGAAGTTGATTTACATTATTTATCATCTCATTGGAAATATCAGTTATTTCCTGTTCAGTTACATATAATCTGAGTTATTTATTATTATTTACATATAATGCCATAAACTGACTACAACTTTTATTGATTGATTGATATTTTGAAAATTTATAGTTTATTTCAGAGTTTTGTTATCACCACAACCAAATCTTAAAATAAACCAATAGAAAGTCAGCAATCTGTTATCAAAATCACATTAAGATTATTAATATAAAAAACTTAATAATAAATAGATTTCCATTGTAATGTCACTAGTAAATTCAACACAGAAAGTGATAATCAATTAAGATACATGTTAATGCATAACTAGAACAACAAAAATTATTAAGAAAAACAATATTCACAATTAGAATTTTTAATCTTCAGAACCTTTCCAATAAATTTAAATTAGAACTTGTAAATCATTTTAAAATATTAACAGTTTTGAAAATAGTTCAGATTTGAATGAAATAAATAAGAAAATAACTGATACACTATTAAGAACTGCAACAAAAATAGCTTATAAAAGAAAACAGCAATTGATCATTAAATTTTCTATTGAGATAGGACATATAAAAAAAGAAAGAATATGAAATTATATAAAAATAGTCCATTAAAAAAAACTGAGTGAGACTTTTGTGAATTGGTACAAAAAATGATTTATAATGATATAAAAATATATACACCTGGGTCTTGTTTTACATGATAGATAGGTTTCTCAGAAAACACGCGCAAATGAAGTCGCACAAAAATAGACATAACTTACCTTGAAAAAAAGGAAATACAAACTGTGATTTTTCAGAGATTGCATAAAAGCAAAGCACCAATGTAAAATTACTTTAAAATTCACGCAAAAAAAAATAAGGAAATAAAATATGACTAAAAAATTTCAAATTTGAAAAAAATTGATACAAGATAAACTTTTTTAACTATAATATTTAATTTTATTCAAAACAATATATTTTTATGCATAATTTACAGTAATTTACATTTTTTTTATACACGTTTTAATTATTATCGCTATTTGCCATTAAACAGGTTCATTTGCAAATCAGTAAAAAATCAGATTCTTCACAAGAGGAAATACAACTAGCGCCAATGTCACTCTCATGTTGTGTTAATAGTTTTCTGGTGACAACATAATTAGTAATTAATCTAACAACTAAAAATTAAATTCTTATTTTTGTCTTTAATTTTTTAATTTTCAATTTTAATTGTGCCCGCTGCTATTACTCACCTTTTAAAAATAAACTTGCGGACACTAAATGATTAGTAATTGATTACGTTCTTTTTTAAAAAGCAAAAACAGAATATGATTTAAAATGTGAAATTAACACACACAATGTTTGAACAAATTTACATTATAATATTGTAAAATTTAATGTGTGTATACATAAAATGTGGAAATCATGATTTTAATTTCATTATTGCATAAAATCTTACTATTATAAAGCACTGAAAATATTGAAATTACTAAGTTGAAAGTCGAATTCCAATAATGTGCTATTACTTTCAATATAACATAAGTGTGCAAAATTTATTATTTAAAGTAATAGCGCATTATCGGAGTTCGACTTCCGGAGAAACGTGAATCGCGTAACTTCAAAATCACGTTAAATAAATCCGCATAAAAAGAGACCCAGGTGTACTTGTGAATTAGTTAGAAATGCTATAGAAGAGAAAAAAGTGTCAATATTGTAGAACAACTTGATTTGGAAAGGAAAGTTATAATTCAAAAAAGTAGAAAAGATGAAACTATTACTAAAATGAGAGATGACATCATAAATTGTATGGAAGAGTATAGTTATAAAAAGAAAAAAAATGGTATCTCCTACAATCACTGCATTTTCTTAATTGTCCAGTGCTTTAAATGAAGGAGATATACAATTAAATCTATAAAGAAGAAAAAGGTTCCAGATAATGATGGATTCCTAAATGGCATCTTAAAAGAAGCAGTAAAAAATAGAAAAATTGTTGGCAAAGTTATTTACCAAATGTCTAAATGATGAAGATATACCAGATGATTGGAAGAAGGCAGTATTGATATTTAAAAAAGATGTTAAAGAAGATGTTAGAAATTACAAAGCTATTGATCTTTTATAAGTTCTACAAAAAAAAATTATTAAAATAATTACAATTTATCTACAATGAACTTTGGATTTTAGATGATCACAAGAACAAGTTGAATTTAAAAGAAGGTTTTGTACTCTTGATAAAACCCATGTATTGATAGATGTTATAGAAAGAACCAAGGAATATGAGTTGCCATTATGTTTTTGATTTATAGATTATAAAAAGGCATTTAATTCTATAAGCATTTCTTTGGTGATTAAAGCATTGAATCATCAAGATATAGACCCAGGATATTGTCTTACTCTGAAAAAAAAAATCAAAATCCAAACTAATGATTACATTACACAATGATATTAAAATGGTTAATGCTGAGATGGTTGTATGACAGAGTAATTCCACATTTTCAAAACTTTTATAATAGTTTCACAAGAAGTATTTTTGTATTGAATGGTAAAGGAATGAAAGTAAATGAAAAGCATTTAAGTCATCTAGATTTTGCAAATGATATGGTTGCTTTTGTAAATAATGATTTAGAGTTTGAGAAAATGTTGCAGGAGTTATCAGATGAAAGTAAAAATGTAGGATTAAAGGTAAATGTTGAAAAGTTTAAAGTTACGTTCAATGGATTTTTTTCAAAAGATGAAAATAAAGATTGATTATGATGAGTTAGAAAAAGTTAACAACTACAAATACTGTGCTCAGATTATTAATACAAAACATAATGGAAGAAATTGATCATAGAATTAAACCTGAATGGAATAATTTTGATAGAAATGAGATTAAAAGGAAGTACTCCTACTTATTTGAAAAGAAAGATTTTAATGTGTTTTACCCATTCTTACTTATTTACTGAGATATGGAAACTTAACAGAACAGTAATGTGGAGACCAATCAATTAAATACAAAGAGATGCATGTTAGGGGTAACAAGAAGTGATTATAAACTAAATACATAAGTGTGAGAACAAATAGATATTAATATAATTGAAAGAATTAAGAGACTGAAATGGAGTTTTGCTAGATATTTTTCTAAAGGAAATGGTAATAAATAGTCAATTGAAATCTTAAACTGGATCTAAGATGTAATAAATGCCCTAAAAAGAGGTCATATATGAGATATATGGATAACACAATAAAAATTTCTTGTATGATAAGAAAGGCTAAAGATTGGTGAAAGTGGATTAAATTTGGAATTACTGTTATCAACCAATGGATTGATAATGGTTTAAATGATGATTTATGATGATTTTATGATCTAACTGTAATGATGTAATTTATATATAACTAATTATCTATATTCATTTATGAATATATAGTAAACCTGTCTGCACTGACTCTCCACATATCCACTGTACAAATCGATCTTATCTTTAGCCTAGCTCAAATATCAAACCATAAATTATATAAAAAGAAAAAAACACCAATTTATGAGACTCAACAATTGACTATAAATATCTATTACATAATATCTAAGGTAGATTTAAGATACAGTTACAATAGAGTGGGTTAACACTAGAAAGCCAATAAACATCACATGACCACCATTTCTTATGATTATGTATGACTGTTTTAAAACAGGCATCCATTTATTACTCTAGCTTGCTGTGTGTGGCAATATGTATAGTAATTTTTGCCTGTTTTAAAACATTTAGAAAGCATATAAAATATATTTCCCAATGACATAGCTATTGTAAAAATCTTCCAACCATTATTTTGGTATATTCCTTAGGAAAATCTCCACACTAGACAATGACTAACTTAATCTTTCATCAAAAGTAATGTTTATTTTCTTTTACTTATCTAATCAGTTACATAAAAAATAAGGAAATCTAATGTATTCTAAAATACTTTATAATGACTATTACTACCTTATGTATATCTCAAGGTCATCAACTATTCTTTTATAATAAAATAACAATTACTCCATTTAAGATAATTGAATAACAAGAAGGATTTTACTAAGATCCAACTATCTTAATAATAACCACATTTAACGTTACAAATACAATTTAGATCATTTTCTTAAGATTAGCATATCTTTAACAAATATAATATAAGAAATTACAAATTCTTAATTACTACCATATTTTCCAATGATTACTTTATTTATAAATTAGAAACACTAGCTATAAAATGAACCCACTTTTAGAATCATCAGAATTTATACCCATTAATTGAAATAACTTTCCTTTTTTTATAACTTTAGTAAACTAATTAATCAACTTATACTGTTTTAAATTTCCTCTTAACTTAAAATATAAACTATCTGAGATATCCCCAGACCAATCTCTCTTGTAAACTCATATACTATCTTGAATTCATTTTTAAAATGCATTCAAATTAATTTTACAACAAATTTAATATGACTTTAAATAAATATTTCAGGTTAAAAATATGATGCTCTTAAATAATATCATTTAAATAGTTATACTTTAATTTAATAAACAATTAATTTTTTTTTATTCTTTATAATATTCCCATAATTTATGTACTTAGATATGACAGAGTGATGAAAATAATACGGAGTAGAAACAAAACTATTAGTCTACATTTATATCAAAATATTGGTTTATTTTTTTAAAAAAAAACAATAATCAATAACAAACATTTAACTATTATATATTATAAAAATATATACAAACACATATAATATTATTAACATCTTTGTATAATTATTTACATTGACTGCTTAGAAATTAAACTTTTAAATTACATCAGCATTTAATTATTCAAATTTTAAATTGGTTATTGCTAACATACATTATATTTCTCTCTTGCTAAGATTTTATAATAATGTTTGTCGTTTTGAATATAGGGATTTAACTTTTCAGTTCTTTTTCATATTATTTTTTTACTTCTCATCCATACAATACATTCTTTCATAAATTTTGATATTTTTGTATACAAGTAAGTTCTATTAACAACTTGATTTAGACTTTATGGTTATGTTGTTGGTTTTTATAATATGAAATATATAAGACTAAAATAAGTAGTGATACCAATATTAAACCACCCCTTGATAATCATTCATTCCATTCATCTGTTCTTTCTTTTTATTTTCATCATTTGCTCATTTTCTTTCAATATGGTATCAATTCAAAAAATTTATTTAAGTATCATAACATTCGTTTTACATTTATTTCAATTTCATATCAAACAATTTTCTACATCTTAAATAAGATATTATAATCTTTCTTAAAATACAACCAACTATATTGGATGATTACCTTACTTTTCTTTATTTTTTAAAAATTCTGTAGACAAGAGACTGATTTTAGTACAGTTAAATATAAAATGTAGGTTTTATTTTCCTTTTAAATAATATGTGCTCTCATTACAAGTAGACATTTTCTTTTAATGATGCTACCTTAATATCCAGGCTTTCACATTAAGCTCTTATGGATCTTAACATCTCTATTTTATGGAAATTCCTCACATCATTATGTTTCAAAACTACATATATGAGTGACACATAGACTAACTTCATTTTGTTATTTCCATCAGTTCTTCAGGAAAGTATCACTTAAACACATTAATCTTATCCTGGTGATCACTTATATAGCTCTAAAAAGGTATTGCTAGCATCCATCATTACTATATGCCAGCAGAATAATATTATATTATCTTCCCATTAATTGTTATCTTACAAATCTAATGACTATGTATTACAAAACAAAGTATATCATTTGATTACCATCAATGTTTACTTCATATGTCATAGCATCGTCTGGAAGGCAAATCCACAACCGTCTGCAGACAACTACTTGCTTGCAAAGCAGCTGTGATGACCACTTGGCTAACAATGCTTGACTTTTTTATTAGCTACTTTTATCAGTTATATATTTAATCCTTTCATATTGTTGTTTGAAATTTATTATCATACATTTTATTATATCATAATAACTACCATTTCTTGGTTCTTTATCATTACAATAAATTGATTATTAATTATTTCATATTTTAAAACATATAATAAATTAATTTAAATTCTGTTACTTTACAATAAAATTTCAAAGTATTGTTTTACCCCATTTTCAATCTTCTCTTTCCTTCATGCTTATTACGTTCTAATCCTAAGCATCGCTTTTAAAGTTATTAATTTAAAACAAACATGAAAATATAATATATATTAATAAATAAAATCATTTAACTTAACTAATTTAATATTAAACTTAACAACTAATATATTGGCAATTGTTTAAAATAATACCCAAAGAAAAAAAAATTTTTTTTTCTTTCTCTTCTTTCTTGTGATTCTTTTTCATATATTTCAATATGATATTCAATATTTCCTTGCAAACTATTACTTTAAACTGTTATAAGATATTTATTTTATATAGCATGATGTTTTTAAACTGTAATAATAATCAGCATTAAGCTAATGCACAAGTGCTTTGTGGATTTTAACTATAAATGAATACCCTCACTTTCCAAACACAAGATAAAGACTTTGTGAAAAGATAGAATGAATCCATCTTAAATGTTTGGATTGAAAGAATAAATAGATCCATTCTATCTTTTCATAAAGACTTTATCTTGTGTTTGAAAAGTGAGAATATTTATTTATAGTTAAAATCCACAAAGTACATTAGCTTAATTTAAACTGTTAGGTTTATTAGCAGTTCCAAGAATCTTCTACCCAAAATTTTAAAAATAATCACCAGCAATAAGAAAATGAAATCTTTCACTGTGGGATGCTTCATGAGACAGTTTTCCATATTTACATGCTAGAATTTTTTTTCTATACATAACTATTATAAAAATTAATGAAACTGGTAATTAAACAACCAAGTCAAACATATATTTAAATGTTAATTATTTGAAGTAGTGATTAATAAATTAGTTTTATTTAAATCCTTTGTTTCATTCCTATGTTTTATATAAGAATTTCTTTTTCTTATGATAGACATAAATAAGTTACTTGAAATTAAGTCTCTTGTAATATAATTTTTAATTTATTTAACAGACTTAAGCTTATTATCTCTTCTTGATGAATACTCCATTTTATATTTCTTGCTTTAATAAAAGCTTATAGCTAGATAGAAGACTTTTCTTGACTATATACTTTTATTTACCAATTAAGAATAAACATTTATTATCCTATTTGTTTAATTAAAATTAATGTTGCTTTATAAAATATTACAAATGTCCATCCTTAAATAATAATATATTTTTAATTTGGACAGTATAAATTATTTTGATTGATAGCACTAATTATTTTCTTCAACTTTTCATCTCAATTATACCTTATACTAAAGTTCTATACCTTCTCTTCCTTAATTCATAAAAGTTAATTATTCTTATCTTTGTTTAATTCCTTTTATTAGTCAAACGATTACTTAAGCTAAACAATAAAGTAGAGACAAAATTAAAATATTTTTTTACATAAATGATTGCCCACATTTTAATTACTTGTAGTGAATTATTTTTATCCTTCTCCATTTTTCCATTTATAACAATAATAAATACTGGCAACTTTTTCATATTAGCATTTTAAAATTGTAGATCCACTTACCCAAATTATTACTTGTGTCATTGATAACGAAACTCCTTTAAATTACTTTATCATCTTGTTAAACTTCTTTTAAGTACACCTGGGTCTCATTTTATGCGGATTATTTTAATGTGATTTTGAAGTTATGCGATTCATGTTTCTTCTTAATATCTTTCATATTTCACTATATTTATTAGATATCAAGAAATTTAAATTATTAATAACTTATTTTGACTTGAATTTTTTTTTCAAAAAATATAATGTTATATTAGCAGCTAACATGAATATGGCCTGAAGCTGTATTTAGAATATTAGCTTCTATGTAAATAAGCTACTTATACTAATGAATAAATAATAATAATAATAGATTTATATTTACATATAAAAATATCACAATAAATATTCAAAAATTTTAAACTTTTAAAATGTATTTTGTTAATTATAACAGAAATAAATAATTTTTTAGATTTTTAAAATAAATAATAATGAAGATTTTATTGATTTTATAAATTGAAAATAATCTTTCTAATGGTAATCTATAATCTTTTTGTTTTGATTACGATCTCATTTTTTTAATATAGAAACAAAAAACCATTAACACAGCTCAAGACTAAAAGTGGTGCTAGTTGTATGTCACATGACGAATCTGATTTCTTAACAGTTCACAAATGAATGTGTATTGTCAAGTAGACAAATAACTGCTAATGATTAAAATATGTATAAAAAAATGTAAAATTAAATACTGTAGTTAATAAAAAAAGTAAAAAAAAGTTTGTCTTGTATTTTTTTTTTCAAATATTTGAAATTTTTTATTAGTCATACTTTATTTCCTTATTTTTTTAATGTGAATTTTAAAGTAATTTTTCCTTCTTGCTTTCCTTTTATGCGATTTCTGAAAATTACAACCCTTATCCCCATTTTTCAAGATAAGTTAAGTCTATTTTTGTGCGATTTCTTTTGTGCACATTTTCTGAGAAACATATCTACCGCATAAAATGAGACCCAGATGTATTTTATATTCATTCCTTTAAGATTAATTGATTTATATAACTGTTGTATAAAATAAAATATTTTTATATTTTGATGAATTTGACAAAAGTTTTATGCAATGATTTAATTTACTACATGATTTTTTTATTTCCCACCATCTGCTAATTCCATAAATATTCTCCCAAACATAATGGGAAAACCAATTGCTTAACTGTCATTGGTCAATAATTTGAAAATTGTTTATCAGTTCAATATTTAACTTATTTTAAAATTTAATACTGAAACGGAAATCTCCAATCCCTTTCCGTTTCACCATCAACCTAATGACATACTCGTCTGAACTAGTTTCGAACCTATGTCAAATGTAAAAATGTATATATATAAATCGAGCGGGAAAACTTTGCTATAATTGCCGCTTAAATGGCATTATCCATTTACATATGAAGACACGCTATAATTAGACAGGTTTGATAAAATTATAGCGGAGAAATGCTCATAAATTATTATAAAATGTTTTATTAATTTTCGGTCAATTCTTAATTATATTCGCTATTATATTCGTATGTGAATGGATAAGTTAAACATTGGAATGATATATATATATTTAAGTTTAAATAAAGATCCTGTAAAACATTTTCTTTAAATTATATTTAACGGTTTTCTGATTTAATGTTTTACATATATAATTGAAACTAAAGTATTTTCTTTAAATTTGCCTTTTTTTTAAATAAACAAATAATATTGTAAGAACAAATATGTTAAAAGTTATTTATTTCAGTAAAATAAAAATCATCCATTTGTAATTAAAAATGAGAATTTTGTGTAAACAAGATATCAATTAGTGACTGCACCCCAGGTAAAAAGTAAAATCTGTTTTCTGATTGATTTTTGTTTGCAACAAAAGACTTTTTCATTAAATCAGAATACCGTTCCTTCTGCTAAGTAATAACACCTGAAAAGGAATTTAATTAATGAAAATGAATCAAATTATATAGTTTATATATTTTGATACATTTTTTTAAGGAAATTAAATATAACACTTCGGAGACGTTATCTGTTGCAGAAATTGGATTATATTATTTTATTTAATTAAAAGTCAATTGGTCCCGAGGCTTACGAAATTCCAGAAAGGTGTTAAAGTTTAGTAGAAGGATATAAATAGGCCTTATTTTAAGCGGGAAAGGAGAATCCATCTTACTTTTGAAGAGAGTCAACAGGAGAAGTTTTATTATTGTTCAACCTTAACATGTCTGGCTAAAGTCAGGCAAAATTTTGCTGCTTTCCCGTGATGGAACGCCTAGTTCAATCCATCAAATGCCAAAGGAACAACCAAGCTTACACCAACTAAATTTGAAGATGCCATAAGCTGTAAAAATAATTTATTTGCCTTCGTTCCGATTTCAATCCAGCTAAAGAAACACTATTTAAAAAAATCGTCTCCCAACTAAATTGAAGATGCCATAAGCCACCAAAGAAGTCACCTTCATTTCCAGCTCGAATCTCTCCTTAGCTACAGAACTATTTTAGTATTATTTAAAATCGCAGAGCTCTGTGTGCATTTCAAAAACATTCATTATTTCTTCAAAAACAGGTTAGCTAACCATATTATCGAAACTTCTTTCTAAATTATTTTCCAAATAATATTGTAAATTCTCTAAAATGAAATACTTTTGCAAATTTCTTTATTAATTCAATATTGTAAACTCTGTCTAAATCGTATTTGAAATCTATAAATGAAATATTTTTGCTAAATTTCTTTGTTAATTAATATTTTGCTATATAATTTAATCACTGCAGTTATATTTTGCTTTTCTTTTGCTTATTTTTAATTATTGTTAATTATGCCTATGTTTCGAAACAGTGTGCATTTAATTACCAATATGTTTTTTAAAAAGATATCATTTAAAATCTCCGTATTATTATTTATATAGCGTCATTTCGTGCGCTGTTTCGAAACCCAAATTCATATTTTTGTCATTTAGTAAATTAATTAATATAAAATGTGGCTTTTCAACCTTTATTTATTATGTTACTAAAGATTAAACTAGCCTGGAGTGCAATCATAAGTATATTTTCTTAGTTAAGTATTCGTAAGTCCCCTATTTAAATATACTTTTCCCCCTTTTAAAAGTTTAGTAGTTATAGATAACTAAAGAGATTGAACAGGATAAAGTAAAGTTTGTAGCTATATATTCCTGTCAGTAGCATATCGTATTTCTCATGCTACAGAAGAGTTGGCTCTTTTGATCAAGCTGATGATCTAGTGTTCATTTAATATATGATCTTTAATTTATAATATCCTTCGCTTGGCGGATGTGGGATTTATTAATATTTTCTCGTTGTGCTGTTCTTTTTGATATATATATAAGATGGAGCCACGGCGTTGCCAGCACATCTTCTCTTATGGGTAGTGCAGTAGCGAAGTCTGAGCTACGGGCCAGATTAGCACGTAAGTCCCCCGCCTCTGAACCAAGTAAAGGTTCCCCATTAGCAGCATGATGACCGGTTATTGGGTAAACCATTGTTTGTCACAAAAACCCTAAAACTATTCTTCCATCCGCAGAGCCACTTTATTATTATACTTTACTTGTGCCTAGCATATTAGTAAAATCGTTATAGCCAACTCTTTCCTCCCTAATATGCAATCTTCGGCATTGAACCGAAGCATTCTTGAAAACCTGTTCGATCTTAAGCTATCTGGGATGCTTTATAAGCCCATAGTTAATATATAAATTGATTATAGTCAGATGTATTAAGTTTCACTCCAGACTTGGTTTGATTTTACGTAAAAGAGCCACTCGAACTGATTATAAAAGGACATAACAAATAAGTTCATGTAGTGATTAGTTGTATAGCAGGATATTTGGCTCCATTGAATCATAGCCACAAACCTATTTGCCAACATCAATTATTGTTCAAATAGTCTAGAGAATGTTACTTTATAAATGAAATGCCTGTGTGCATTTGCCAACAACAATTGTCAATAAATATATTTTAATTCATCATATATCAGTTTCTGTCTCATTATTAAATCAATCCAATTCACTAATTGCCCATAAGTATTCATTAGTAAAGCCCCTATTATTTAAATATGTTAGATTTTATCTGTGGGATGTCTAGTATTTACGTTGTTTATATATATGTTTAAGTCCATGAGTCTTATTGTTTTCTCCGATTTGCTAGTGGGCCGGATGAAGAATTAAATCTCGTGTGCTACCATTGTTATGTTATCCATTGGGTGTTAGATCTGGTGCTTGGAGGGTGGGTTCGAATCCAGGCTGGTCCCTGACCTAAATCTCGGGCTTGACTGGGTTTGAAGTACATTTTGTGAGTTCCAGCTCGTGTTAGATGGATAAGCATGTTTTGACTGGCACAATACACAAACAAACAAAAATTTAATAAATATTTTAAAACTGATAAAATTCAAACAATTTTTTAATTGAAATTTAAAATAACTTATTCACTCAGCTTCATTGAAATATTTTTATAAAAATATTAAAATCAGTGATATTTTATTGTCATTATAATTATTTTAAAACTATATTATTATTAAAATTACATACTGATATATAAAATAAAAACAACTATGAATAAATAAAATGTGTATTTATTATCTCTCCTAAATTCTCTCTTAAATGTTATATATTAAATTATTAGTGCCAGTTATATTGTTAAAATTTAAAATTTTGGACTATTAAATACATTTTATATGCTCGCTTATTACAGTGAACCAATTAAAAGGTTACAATACAAATATATATATATATATATATATATATATATATATATATATATATATATATATATATATATATAATATTTAAATACAAGTAGCTTGTATATACTGAATTTAATGTAATTAAAAGGGATTTGAACTCAAAAGTTTCAAGTTCCCTGCAGATATCCACTTTATCTTATACAACCAATACACATGACAACATATATGTGAAAAATATAAATGATCTTTAATATAGATATTTCATTCTGAACTAGCACTTATCAGTTCATATATATATATATTGTAACGCTACTGAGAGCACTCATTGAAATTTTTGTCTAAAAAAATTAATAAATTCTCATAAATAATGCAGGTTTCAGTTTGAGAGATTATTTATAAAAAGTTTAAAGAGTTTTTTTATTAAACAACATGCATGTTGCTAAAAAAAAGAAATAATTTATGAAAATTACTATTAATTAATTCAAAGGGGGAAAAGGTTTAACTTTATAAAAGTTTAAGAAGTAAATTGTTTTACAAAATTAAAGGTACCCTCTCTCTTCATTTAAAACTATTTAAGGAAAAAAAGGTAATCTTAAAAACTAAATAATGAGTTGATTTTGCATAAATGACAAGTTGATTTTAAATATAATAAAATGTGAGCTTGTTGATAAAATAAATATGTGCATGCTAAATAATAAATGAAAGTTAAAAAAAATATTGTATAATCATAAGAGATGTAAACAACAAATTTGCAATGGCTACTAAGTTAAAAATCCACAAAACAACAAATTTGCAATGGCTACCAAATGAAGACATGTAATCAAAAGCTTATCTAAGGAATGTATTCAAAAACAGTAGAGGAATTCCAACAACAGAGATAGCTGGATAACATAAAAACCAATTACTAAAATGACAACAGGTCATCCATATAAATAGTATGGATTTTCATCAATCAGGCAATTGAGATCACAATCAGATTAAATCAGTTATCAGTCAGTCTTCTCATGTATTTGTTAATAAAGAAAAGGCAGTGTTAATCATCATCAGAATCATATGACCAGGCTCTAGCCCTTAGTCTAATAAGATCAGCAATTTGCCTGGCAAAAGTAATGCCTGCTTAACAACTTGAAAAATCACCAGGAATGTTTAGCTGTCTAGGAATAATACCACAGAATACTAAGCATTAAATCTCCACAAGAAAAACTTCAAATCCAATTGGTTGGTAATATTTTCATGTAAAGTAATAATTAGCAAGAAGTCCATGTTCAAATCCTAGGTAATAAATAACATTTTCTTATTTCCATTTCTAATTAAAGTAGCCATTGCAATAATTTGAAGCCTCCCAGAGTCAGTTAATAAATGAACTCTATATCATGCAGAAAGAACTATTGATAAGCATATTTTGAAATGTTGTGTATGTGAATGCTTTAGTATATTTTATATTGATTTCATGTATTTAAGTGCCTTGTATTATTTAATACTCTTTTTATATTATATAATATATCTTACTATAATATGTGTGTGCCTGACATGGTGATAAGTCATTGTTTCTATAAAAGTAGTTAAAATTAGAACAATAAATGTTTAGTTAAAATAAATTATCTTTAAGTTTAATTTTGTCAGTCAATTCTTTACCACTGATTAAAGCAATAATTTGTTATTGTATTATGTTTGATTGAGCTAGTCATGGGATATTTTGAGTGCTGGATTATGGGCCTATGTCCAAACATGTTAGTTCTCATAACTAGCTGGCACCTGAGGTTTACCTCAAAAAAATAAAGTGCTTGGATAGTAAGGGTTTGAATCTAGCAATCAAGGTGGGCCATGGTCTGAAAATGTGATCATGTTATGCATTGCATAGCTCAGTCTGACCATGGGAATCATTGATAGCTCTGCTATCAATGGTAATTTTTCCTCTGCTCAGAGGGCTGTTTCATTCACGTAATATTTATAATATAAAATTATAAATTTATGAGAAGTAAGGTTTAAAACTAGTTAAACCAAGTAAATAGAGTACTCTGGATCATTCTTCCACTAAATGCACCTGGTACAATATATATATATAAACATTACAAGCATAAAGCTAAACTAGTCAATATAAAATCAAAACTACTCCAAATCTAAAATTAAACCAGACCAGAATAAAAATAATATTAAAACACAACCTAAGGTTTCACTGCTACAAGCAGACTTCTCAAGTGTAAAGAAATAAAAAAAAAAAACACAACTTATATATACTATTAAAAACTACCCACAAATCCATTCACTTCCCATCCACCCTTAATATTAAAAGAACTCTTAAATAAGTTAATTGCTTCAGAATAATAAATTTTCAATAATAAAGACTCTTTAATTCTTCTTTTGATTTCATTTCTCTCAAAGAAGACAACCTTAGCTTCATCAAAATCAATAGTGTGGCCTGTATCTTTTTCATGGACATACAAAGCAGAACTAAGATATCTATTTTTAACTCTACTTTTATGAACCTTTACTCTTTCATTTAAACTCAAACTACTCTGACCTATGTAAACCTTCTTACAAAATAAACAAGGAATAAAATATACCACACCAGGAATAGTCTTTCTATCAAAAACTTCCTTTGTATTATTCAATAAATTATTCAATGTAACACCCCTTTTCCAAGCAATTTTCTTATTTCCAAACAATTTACTATTTCTACACACAATTTTATAAGAAGACAATTTAAATGGCAAAGAAATAAAATCATATTTTTCTTTAACCTTTACATCCTTACAAATATTACTATTAAATAAAATACTTTTAACAAATTTATCAGAGTATCCAACACTTAAATAATCTTTATAAAATTGATATTTCTGAAACAAAGCTACCCCTCTAGAATTATTTAATTTAATATTCCTATGACAATAATTCCTTAAAGCAGCTACTTTATGAGATACAGACTGATAGCTATCAGGTTTAATTATAGATCTTAATTCTTTACTTTTAACTAAATGACTGCACAATAAACAATTAGTTTCTATATTTCTAATCACCAAAAGATCTAAAAAATTTTTAACTTACCAAAATCTAACCCCCCTCCTTCTAACACAAATTTTATAGAAGGATCAAAACAATTAAACTCATTTACAAATTCCTTCAATTTACCATTCTCAACAACAAATAAACAATCATCAACATATCTGACAAATAATTTTACATATAAACAATTCTTTTTAATAATAATTTCCTCTTCCATAAAACTAATATAAACTTTTATGGAAGAGGAAATTATTATTAAAAAGAATTGTTTATATGTAAAATTATTTGTCAGATATGTTGATGATTGTTTATTTGTTGTTGAGAATGGTAAATTGAAGGAATTTGTAAATGAGTTTAATTGTTTTGATCCTTCTATAAAATTTGTGTTAGAAGGAGGGGGGTTAGATTTTGGTAAGTTAAAAATTTTTTAGATCTTTTGGTGATTAGAAATATAGAAACTAATTGTTTATTGTGCAGTCATTTAGTTAAAAGTAAAGAATTAAGATCTATAATTAAACCTGATAGCTATCAGTCTGTATCTCATAAAGTAGCTGCTTTAAGGAATTATTGTCATAGGAATATTAAATTAAATAATTCTAGAGGGGTAGCTTTGTTTCAGAAATATCAATTTTATAAAGATTATTTAAGTGTTGGATACTCTGATAAATTTGTTAAAAGTATTTTATTT
This sequence comes from Epiperipatus broadwayi, assembly GCA_028023455.1. NCBI lineage: Eukaryota > Metazoa > Onychophora > Udeonychophora > Euonychophora > Peripatidae > Epiperipatus > Epiperipatus broadwayi. The sequence goes on along the minus strand of JAQFVV010000934.1, from coordinate 37,404 downwards.
AATAGTAATATTTGTAAGGATGTAAAGGTTAAAGAAAAATATGATTTTATTTCTTTGCCATTTAAATTGTCTTCTTATAAAATTGTGTGTAGAAATAGTAAATTGTTTGGAAATAAGAAAATTGCTTGGAAAAGGGGTGTTACATTGAATAATTTATTGAATAATACAAAGGAAGTTTTTGATAGAAAGACTATTCCTGGTGTGGTATATTTTATTCCTTGTTTATTTTGTAAGAAGGTTTACATAGGTCAGAGTAGTTTGAGTTTAAATGAAAGAGTAAAGGTTCATAAAAGTAGAGTTAAAAATAGATATCTTAGTTCTGCTTTGTATGTCCATGAAAAAGATACAGGCCACACTATTGATTTTGATGAAGCTAAGGTTGTCTTCTTTGAGAGAAATGAAATCAAAAGAAGAATTAAAGAGTCTTTATTATTGAAAATTTATGATTCTGAAGCAATTAACTTATTTAAGAGCTTTTAATATTAAGGGTGGATGGGAAGTGAATGGATTTGTGGGTAGTTTTTAATAGTATATATAAGTTGTGTTTTTTTTTTTATTTCTTTACACTTGAGAAGTCTGCTTGTAGCAGTGAAACCTTAGGTTGTGTTTTAATATTATTTTTATTCTGGTCTGGTTTAATTTTAGATTTGGAGTAGTTTTGATATATATATATAATCAGTGCTCAGTTTATATTAAGATAGCAGATCATCAAACTTTAATGGACAGGTTTTAATCTTCTCCGCCCTCCAACTCAGTCATCCATATTACTGAAAATATGATGATGAAACACCCAAACCCTTGTTGATACCAGTATTATTGTCATGCTCATGTTACATTAAATCATACATATATTGGAGATTATTTATCTTTTTCATGTTATGTGGCCATATGTATCGGTTGTATAACATGAAGTGAATAGCTGTAAGAAGCTTAAAAGTCTGAGTTCAAATCTCTTCTCAATATATATATATATGTGTGTGTGTGTTTTCCTGAAGGTTTGTGATGATGGTGTTCTAGTTGTATTTTTATACTGGAATATTACCATCATCTAATACGTGTGTTGAATGTCATTAGAAAAATTCAATTTTATTTAAATATTCCAAATACATTCAACTGTTAGTAATATCACAGCAAACAGGTTAGTATGTGCAATATAAAAATATATATGTGTGTGTATACAAATTAATCCCTCTCTTGTTTGGGAGTGTTGTGCTAAATGATATTGAAATATCAACAAAGGCCTAAAAATGTAAATACTTGATATCTCTTAACTCATCTGAGCAAGTTTTTTTTTTTTATATGAAATGCTGCATAATAAAAGATGAAGTCTAAGTTTTCGCACTGTGATTTGCGGGGATATGGAATTAAGATAATTTTTTTAAATGTCCATATATATATACACGCACACATAGTTATTTGTGGAAAATAGTGTAATCAATTTTAAACAAATTCCATGCACACATAAATTTTATAATTTTTTTATTTATTTGATATAATATTTAAAAAATGTCATAGTTTATCAAATAAAAATTGAATTCTTTGTTTACCATAAAATATCCTACAGATTGAATATTGTTTTTCTAAAACTTATGAATTTAAAAATGCAGTACTAACATAATAACATTTGAATTTCAAAGTTTACTTTCTAAAGTACATAACGAAAAAATTTGAAATCTAATATTTGAACACTTTAAATCAGCCATCATAGAATAGACAAAATAAACATAAAGATTATATTTTCTATAGTGAATCTATTTATTAAGAAAATAAGTTGACTGATTAAAAACAAAGCTAAAGTGGGTTTATTTACGTGTTATGTAAATATCTGTGTTTGCAACAAAAACTGATTATTAATTATGCTCAAAATAGAAAGCAAAAGATTGCATCTTATATTAATATTTATTCTCTATATGAAACCGTGATATAGTAAAAATATGCACAGAAAATTTTCAGAGAAACTTCATTTTTAAAAAAATTCAAACATTGAAAAAAAACAACTGGATCAATTTTATTCTTATTAATTCTCAACCATTAACAGTATAAAACAAAAAGTTCACAATTTTACATCAAACATTTAACCTAAAAAAAATGTTAATATATAAACAATGATGGCGAATCATTCAATATTATTTTTTTCTCACCACAAATATGACAGTTTCTATAAGTTTGAGTAACTAATAAATTACAGATGGTAATGCTTAATAAATCCTTATTCAGTGTTGTTCTATCCAATATCCTTTTAGTTTCTAGATTATGGCTTTCCTCAGTAAGGAGCTTTGAATCTTGGAGCAGCACACAAAAGTCTTTAGTATAATCTAATCTACATTTTGTCTCTAACATCCATCTTTACTTCATAGTATTAATATTTGAAAACTTGTTATTTTTTGAATTCAAGATTTGTTTATATAAGTAAACAGATCTGAAAATAATTTAGCATCTACATATTATGATATTTTTATTTTTTCACAACTCGATGTAGTTTTATTCCCTGGCTGCAATAGAAAGAATTTATCAAGGATTATCACCTGACATCTATTAACTGCTAAAACTTACACTAGATGGCATAAATGTGGTAAGAAAGAAAGAATTTGCTACAGAAGAATGTTATGGAAGCTGTAATCATGTGATCTTCAATTAATTATTTACCAATTGTGGCCAGGTAAAAAAGCACTTATAGTTGTTTATAAACTACAGACACCATAATATACAGATACTTAATTTGTTTCAGATCTCTATAACTATACATGTAAACAATCTTTAAAAATTTAACAAGTTTTACAATTTAGACCAGTATTGATAATTACAAACAGGTAAAACTCTCCAAACAGTAGTGCCACTCAGTGAAACCAGAGTAATCAATGGATGCCAGAAGGCTTATGCATAAAATCCCTACTTAGTGCCTATTCATCTAATATCCCCAGACTAGTTTTTAGCTTGTGGATTTTGTCAGTGAGGAGCCTTGGATCTGAGAACACACCTAGATCTCAGCTATCTTTTATCTCTACTTAACTACAAAACTATGAGAATAAAATTGAAAACACAATATTTTCAATCCAAGCTCATTAGTTAATATAGTCATGTAGATTTGAACTCACTTCAGTATTTATACATCTTGTATGGAGAGTTTTGCTTGTTTTAATAACAGTTATGAGCAAGCATAAGATACGATGATCATGTGATATTTAGTGGTTTAATACCATTCCTCCCTAATAGAGCAATGGTGGCTATGGTTATTAAAGAACCCAAGACACCAAAATGTATGGGTACTGAACTGAGTTCAGACCTATATGACTATATAAGCTAATGAGCTTGAATGGAAATTTTATTGTGTTTTCAAATTGTATTCTCATAGTTTTGTAGTTAAGTAGAAATAAAAGGTGGCTGCTGGAGGGTTGCAATATATCCTAAGATCTAGGTGCAGTGCTCTTACATCTAAGGCTTCTCACTGAAAAAGGACACAAGCTAGAAACTAGTCTGGGGATATTGAACAAGTAGCACTATATAGGGATTTTATGCCCAAGCCTTCTGGAATCCATTGATTATTCTGGTTTGCACTGAGTGGCACTACTGTATGGAGAGTTTTGTCTGCTTTAATAACAGTTACGAGTAAGCATAAGAAATGGTGATCATGTGATGTTTAGTAGTTTGATAATAAAACAGAGAAGTAAAAGATGCTTGTACTTGTGAGTTACCGTCCATATTTTTAATAAATATATAGTTTCTAGGGCTCACCAAGATGGCAGTCCTTTGACAAATACACAAAATTACTGTCAAATTAAAAAAACAAGGAAAAAATTGTGATAAATAGTTGTATTAGTGCTACTTACATTTACACAAATTAAGTAAAGGGCCTACAATCTCCCAAAGATATCTTAGTTACATTTACAAAAAAATGAATCTAGAATCTACAATCTCCCAAAGATGTACTAGTTACATTTGCAAAAAATAAACCATATTAATATATATTAATATAATATTCATATCAGCAGCATGCAATCTCTAATGGCTTCCAACATCACTATAAATGAATCTTGTTGTTGTTGCAGTTGACACCACAAAAATTCTGCATATTATTATGGGGTTACCTGATGTTTTTTTATTTCACCAATTGGTCATTGCCCAAAGACTTTGAATGTTTTGCATATGTACACCAGTAGTTAGATCTACAAAGTTATACTGGTGAGTCACTTGGAAATGTTCAAATCATGCATGCCTTAATTTATTACTTTTATATGCCTTCCAGCAGTCTAAATAAATTGTAGATTCCTTTGCAGCATTTTGTTTTATCACATCCATAAGAATAGCTGCTAACTGTTGCAATAATGCAATCATTGGTTTCTCAGCACAATCCACTGAATAACCACTATTATGGAAGTATATTCTTCTTTGTTGAATTTTTGCATTTGGTAAAAAGAGTTTCATCAATTTCAACAATTCTGTTAGGTTTTCCGATTTTGCACGACAATTGAGATAAAAGGCTAGATGTGCAGATTTCCCTCAAGTAATTATTCCAATCTATGATAATGTAGTTGGACAAATCCAGTTGATCTTTTCCCCATTTAACTGACATTATATCTCTACTCCAGAAGTAAATAAATTAGAATGCAATCAAAAGTGGAATTTTAGAACCCTCAAATACATTCGTGGATGAAGGAATATTCTGTTCAAACACAATTTCAAATTACATCACCTTTGTGGTGGTGTTTGAATATATAAAATTTCATATCATGGCCATTAAAGCACACTTTTCTGAAGAACATAATCCAATACCTTTGGAAAAACTTTACTGCAGCATGTTCTGTGATAGGAATGTCCCAAATTTTGATCATTAGTATAATTTACAAAAAAAATGGTGGCCAAAAAGAAACAGGCTGAATCAAAATTTACAACAATTTTAAAAGTATCTCATCATTTCCACATTGTAATATAAGTTTTAAAAAATTGAAATAAATATGTTTGATAAAAGTTATCAGAATTTATTATTTTTGAAATTTAACATTAATTTTTTTTATTTAATTTAACAGCTAAGATCTTCAGGAGATTGTAGGCCATTTAACCATCTATAATGAGTTTGGAAGCATTATGCAAAACATTGAAAAATTTTGGGGGCAGGCCAAATGGTGAAATGAAAAACATCAGGTAACTGTGTAAAAATACCTGGATTCTTACTCAACAAAATTTATGTAGGATTGCACACTGCCAACATGAAGAAATTGTAAATATTGTATTTATATTATTTTTTGTTTTTGTTTTTTTTTACTTGTTTTTTTTTTTTGGGGGGGGGGGGTTCATTTTTTGTAAATGTAACCATCATAACTTCTTGAAATAAATTATAAAAAATTTGAAATAAAGACTGTCAATTAAATTTTTCAGAATTTTTTTTTTAATTTAATGAACACAGCTTTAGGAGATTACAGGCCTTATACTCATTTTGTAAATGCTTTTGTGTGAAGTAAAAAAAAAATTCAAAAAAGGTTGTTAATAAAATTTATCACAGATGTGTATTTTTATCAAAAATAAGATCTGCCATCTTGGTGAGCCCTTAAAACTGTATATTTATCAAATATACAGACTGCCATCTTGGTTTATCTGAAAACTGACAAATACCAAGATGCTTTGCTCCAAAACCCAAATTTTCTTACTGATGAAATCCATAAGATAGAAAGTAGTCTAGAAATATTGGATAAATCAGCTTGGGATAGGAAGTTATTAAGTACTACCATCTGGTTTCATTTGACTGCCAAATTTTGCACCAAGAGGTATAATTCTGGTATTAAAAAAAGAATTTGATTATGCACAACATTTTGTAAGCTGGTGTCATGTAATGATTTATTGGAATCAATTAATACCTGGTCACTTTTTAATTGACAATCAATAGGTTTCATCTAATATAGGAAAAATCATTTATGAAAAGTTTAAATTGTTGAAAGTTTGGGTAAATTTATCCATTATTGATTCTTAACTGTGTATGAAATATAAAAGCAAAAAGGTTTCATTTTGATAACAAATGTTTAAATTTTAAAAAAATCAACATATAAACAACAATAAAATATCTTAAACAAGGTAAAACTCTCCATACAGTAGTGTGACCCTGAGGTAACCAGAGTAATCAATGGGTGCCAGAAGATCCCTGTCTAATGCTCCCTCTTCCAATATGTGATGATTAATGGTTTAATAAAGTATCTTGTAATACCAAGCCAGTTTTATCTCACTGTGGAAGCTTGATAGTCACAGATTGGGAAACAATAACTCTTATAAAAGGAAATCTTTTTTTTTCTAATATTTGTTGTCATATATGTGATATAATCTATTTCAATAATTAAAAAATATAAATAATAAGTCTAAACTTATTTCTTGTTTAATGTTTTTAAACAATATTCACTAGTAAATTATTAGTTAATAAATTACATTTAAATTATTATAAAGCAACAAGTATTTAATAACATATAAATACTTTTTTTATCATTATAATTATTAAAGCGATTTTTTAAAATCAGGAAAAATTTCCAATGTGAAACACAGAGGTTCCCAATATGTGGCACCTGTATCCCTATGGAGTTCAGAAATCTTGTCCAAGAAGTATATTTTTCTATTAATATATTCCAAAAGTAGATATGTTGTCAACATTTCTGTGTTAATCCATATTACTACTGTCTATCAGTCATAGCAGAAACACTTCAGCTCTCTTTGTGGATATCAATACAGTAAAGTTGCATAGATCTTTTTCTTAGTGAAGGACCTGATAAATCAAATTGCCCAGGTAATATTCAAGATAGCTAGTAAAATTTCCAGATTGGCACCCCCTTGAGGCTCACTTCCTATGTATGTATATGACCCCATGCATGATATATTCTCCAACTGCTTATTTCTTATTATAATGAATAAGAGGTACTGGATAATTTAGTAAAAGCCACAGGTATGAGGACTAAAAAAGTTGGGAACTTTTAATCTATGATTATTTTCACTTTCAAATTACAAAAAGGAAAAATTGCAATATCAGAAATATGATAAAAGCTGTAAATACATTTTTTCTAGCAAACATGAACAACATTGCTTTTATTCTTAGTCAAATAATGCCAAGAATGCTGTGAAAGAAAAATTTATTTATTTATTTATTTATTTTGCTCTTTAGTGCATTGATGTTAATAAAAGTCTCTATTTAATTTTTTATGTTTTTTATTTTCTACTTTTTAGTTTTATATATTTGCAGAAATTAGAACTAAAAAAAGTTTAGATACAATTTAATATTGGTAGATGGCAGTATTGTAAGATAGTGAATCCCATATAAAATTAAAAAAATTTTTTTATTATTATTTTCTTTGCTAAAATTGTTTGCAAATTCTAAAAAAGTGTATTATTATCAGGAACATGTATATATGTGAAATTTTAACTAGATTGGAAATTGAGAAATGGGTAAAAATTGAGTTACAAGATTTTAATGACAGTCAAGAAACTGACATAATATTTCTATTTAATAATGCCACCTAGTGCAAGCCATTGCCAAAAGATTAATGAATCAAAATTCCTATTTAGTGCCTACTCATCTAATATTTCCAGACTGATATCTAGCTTGTGGTCTTTATCAGTGAGGATTCTTGAATATGAGAGCACTGTACTCAGATCTTTGGATCTAGTCTTCTCAAATCCAAAACCCTCAGTGATGAAAATCATAAGCTAGAAACTAATCTGGGGATAATAGATGAGATAGACACTAGATAGGGATTTAGATATATAAATCTTCTAGCATGCATTGCCTACTGGTTTGCACTAGATATCACTGTTGTATGGAGAAAGTTGCTTCTGTTTTAACAGATTGTATAGCATAAGAAATAGTGGACGTGTGATGTTATAGTGGTTTAACCAATTAAAAAGTAGAATAAGTTAAATAAAGCATCAAATATTATCAAAAAAAATATGTTTTAGTTTTAAATGATTTCATCGTTTCAAAATATTGGTATTGATAAGAAGAAATTTTGTAAATATAAGATAGAGATATTCCTCCATAAATAGAAATAGAAATACTAGATATCATGTTCCAGTTAGTGAGAGTTTTTGATTTTTTTTCCTTGTTTTATTTTCAAATATTAATAATTAGTTATCTGTTCATTGAACAATGATTGCATGCCTATCTGAATTATCTCTAGACAGATTCTATAATAAAAAAAAACTAAATTTAATTAAAAAATATACAATTTATTGATAATATTTTAAATACAAGTATACTTTATATACCTGGAGTCTAGATGTAATATAGGAGATTTGAACACAAACTTTCAAGCTCCCTTCAGCCATATACTCCATCTCATACAACTGATACCCATGACTACACATGTGTAAAAAGATAAATGATTTCTAATATACATGTTTTATGCTGAACCAGTACTCATTAATTGGTCAGGTCATTATCTCCCATATATATATATATATATATAATTAATTTCCAACCAGTAACCACCTAAACATTCACAGTAAATATAGCAACCAATATCTCTAACTGCTGTCAAGGCAACCTTCACACCTTTTAATAGCAAGAATGGAAATATATATATATAATCAGTGCTTGGTTTATATTAAGATAACAAAATCTACATACTTTAATGGACATGCTTTAATCTACTCCACCCTCTAATTTATCAGCCATCTATATTATTGAAAATCTGAAGTTGGAATGCCCAAATCCCTTACTAATGTCAATATTATTGCCATGCCCATGTTGACTTTAAGTCACTCTGTTCCCTCGTGTGTAGGACTGTCCATTTAAAACAGTAGAAGGATGGGCAGGATATAGGTTGAATTAGTAATACTTTCAATACAACTATACTTTATATACCAGGAGTCCAGATATAAACCATAAATAATGAACATGACAGGTGAAATTATGTCATTGCCATATGTATATATCAGATTGTACTACTAATAATTTTATAAATAAAAAAACAGATAGGAGTGATAAATGAAAAGATAACTAAAGGTAACTAAAATAGTTAATGCTTGTGAAAAATAAATAATTCTCTTCTAATTTTAATTTAGAAAAAGTACAAATGAAAATTTGACCAAATTACTTCCAGCCTGTTATAAATGTCGAAATCGGTTTTAGAAAATTGTTTTCTTCGAAATTACATCTGCGGTAAAAAAAAAAAAAAAATTTCTATTTCAAATTAAAAAAAAACTAACAAGATTGACTTTTTTTAATCTTTTTGTGGAAAGATATTAAATCAGATCGCCTATACAACACTAATATTGTTTCACTTTATTTCCTCTCTTATTATTAAATAAAATTTTATTTTACAATTTAATTTAATCTATTTGTATGAAGCTTAATAAACTGTTCAAAGCGTAACTAAATTGAATTTATATATATAAAAGACTAATTACTCCCAGTGAGATTTTTATTTTAAAGTTTTCCGTATGAGTAAGCTCTTAATAATAAAATTATTAAGGTAATTTAATATCAAAAATGTAATTATATATATATATTGCAGTCAATGTAACTAATTTATTTTTTAAGCAAAATTGCTTTACATCACAAAAGACAAATGCTGGTGTAAGGGATTACACTTTTTTTAGCATAATATTATTTGAACATCACAACACATAGCTCCCTAATATTCAACTTTCTTTTATTACTATTAATCGACGAATATTTTTAATAACTTTAAAAATCTTTTATTCAATTGAAAAATGTTTGAAATGACATGCACTCACATGGATGATACTTGGTGTACCATAAATTTTAGTCCAATAATTCTGTTTTATAATTTAGGGGGAAATTAAGCATTTTAGAATTGTCTAATTGAAAAAAAAAATGCTTATCTTAACAACAGTTTAAGTATTTTCTATTTATTATTTCTTAATGTCAATTATTTATTTTAATAAAACTTTTCTTAAATAAAATCATTTTAAAATAATAATCTGTTTTCAAAAAAAAACTTAATTTAATTTATAGAAGATGGTTATTCAAATAAAATATTGTTTTTTATATTAATATTAACACTGGATAAACGTTTTTGTGTTTTTAAACCAGGTAGAAAAATTGAACAAGGTGATACCGAAATGATAGGGAGAAGTTTTTATGCCTGTTACTGCAGCCCAAATTTTATTTTAATATTTTATCCTTAGAAATATTAGTCTAATGTTATTATTGAGGCAAGAAATAAAAGTATTTCTGAGAAAATGTATCTTGCATCTGTTCCTGTTGATATTATTAGATATTAATATTGTCTATTAATATTCTGCATCCATTTAATATTCATTGAATTTTGGGTTGCATTTTTTACTTTTCTGTTCAACAAAATTATCCATTCAATAGTCAAAATTAACATATAGTTTTCTTATTATATACATTCTGATCTACTCTATTTTAGAACTTTTACGGTTGGGAATCCATTTTCTTTTCTTTGTTGGTCTATGTTTTTGATTCTAAAAATTTTTTCTTAACCCAGTCGGTATATTTTTATTTATTTTGCTTATTTTTCTTACTTTTAAATAAGAAGTCGTCAGCAAATTTTTAAAACTCTGGCTTTCTACAATTGTTTTTCCACTCTTTCTCAAATGTTTGCTTTTTTTATATATTTATATATATTTTTAAATGTTTGCTCTTTTATAATATTAAGTGTCAAATTTTAACTAGGACATGTAATCGATGGGCAAATTACAGTAAATATCATGTTAATAATTTTTATTAGTTATTCATTAGACTAGAGATTATCCACTTAATAGATAGATAGATAGATAGATAGATAGATAGATAGATAGATAGATAGATAGATAGATAGATAGATAGATAGATAGATAGATAGATAGATAGATAGATAGATAGATAGATAGATAGATAGATAGATAGATAGATAGATAGATAGATAGATAGATAGATAGATAGATAGATAGATAGATAGGCAGGCAGGCAGGCAGGCAGGCAGGCAGGCAGGCAGGCAGGCAGGCAGGCAGGCAGGCAGGCAGGCAGGCAGGCAGGCAGGACAGACAGACAGACAGACAGACAGACAGACAGACAGACAGACAGACAGACAGACAGACAGACAGACAGACAGACAGACAGACAGACAGACAGATAGATAGATAGATAGATAGATAGATAGATAGATAGATAGATAGATAGATAGATAGATAGATAGATAGATAGATAGATAGATTATTACAATTTAATTAGTAAGTCTCAAACTTATTTATCTTACAACTTTGACCCAAACCACTTGATCGAATTATGTTAATAATTTTTATTAGTCATTCAAATTAGAATAAAGATTATTCACTTAATGAATACTCTTTTTGTAGTGTAATTTTCACTACATCACCCTTATGCAAGATAGAAACTGGTTTCTATTTACTTTTAATGAAAATTACATTAGAGAAATATTATCCAATAAATATCAGTTTGTTTTATTTATGATTTTTTCATAGCATTTGTTCATAATATTTAATGTAAAAGTTTAAAGGAAATAATAAACTTTAATAATATTCTTTTATGTTTTTTTTTTTATAAAATAAAAGTTTTTAAATAATTTTTTTTAAAACAATATATATATATCAAAATAAGCATTTTATGGATCCACCTAGCTGATGGTAGAAGAGAGGGCTCAATCTAAAGTTAGGAAAGTATTAAGATACAAAATTTTTAGAAAAATAATTTACGAAAAAAATTGAAGAGAGAGATTAAAAAAAAGGGTAAATTTCATAGAGTTCATAAATTTAAATAATTTACTTAACTTTAAATGTATAATAACTTATACTATAAAATAAACATATATTAGAAAAGGATGCATATGTTTATTCATTTGTATAAATTTGTAGCATATTTGTAATACTTTTTATTTTATTTCATTTTTTGCATGTGTCATAGCTTCTACCGTGAAGCAAATCCCGCTAACCCGGGACAACTGCTTGTAAGGCGGCTGTGCTGACCTCTCGACCAGCAATGCTTGACTAATACTTTTTATTTTAAAAGCAATTTTACCAGATATAACAAAAAAAATAGTTTTTTTTAATATTTTAATTTTCTATTAATAATATATAAATATTGATGAAGCTTAAAAATAAACGTATTACAAAAATGTGAGTGTTTAAAGCAAAAGATAAATTCTAAATAGCATTTGCTAAAAAAATTTAAATGTTTATTATTTTAATGGATGATATAATTAACTAAAATTTTATAAATGAATTTTATTTTATTATAAACCATTAGCAAATCTATAAGTAACATTAACGCACTTCCCCAAAAAACGATTAAACTTTATTTCACAATATAACTTACTGAACAATGCTTTTAACCTAAGAGCTCATAATCATAGTGGTTAAACATATCAGCTAAACTGGTGTTATTATGAGAAAACACAACATTAATACTCAACGCTTAATATGTAAATTTGTAATTTACATATTCCACTACCAGAGCAAAGCTATAGAAAAGTTTTTTTTGTTTATAATGGGAATATTACTATATATAAACTATGACTCTTTCAATAATCTTTTCCAGTCATTGTGCTCTGCACATACTATTTAATAATACATGAATTGAAACCATCACCAGACTCCATTTGATGCTTCAGAAACAGTGACTTCATATTGGGATCTTTCTTTGTACAAGAATACATGTAAAGTTGTAATCAATTATTTATTAAGCACATACTCATTACATGAGTAATATATATTAAGACTATAGCCTTAAGACTATGTGGCTAGATGTGACAGTAAGGCTTGTACTAATCTTTTTTTTCTTTTGCATACATTAGCATGTATAGAAATTGTGGACTTAATCAATATAGTAATTAATAGTTTCATGTTCTCATTCAAAATGCTTTAGCTTCATATATATATATATATATATATATATATATGAATATATATATATATACTTTCTATATATATATATATATATATATATATATATATATATATAATTAGAAAGTAGGTTGAAGATAAGAGTGACAACTCTTGTCTTTTAAAGTCATTAATCTTGTGTTAAGATGTATAGAAGTTTCTACTGTCACATCTAGGTGCATAATCTTAAGGTTATAGCCTTAATATGTATTACTTAAAAATACATATAGCATATTTCTAAGGCAAATTTATAAGAAATCAACTGCTTTTAATGGTCAGGTGGTTTTTCTTAATTTAGAAAAAAATGCTTAAGAAGAGAATGAAGTCTAGTGTTTTATTCTTCATTCTTGGAAATTTAACAAGTTTAGATTTTAGTACTATCATAAATGTCAAAATAAAATTTTAAAATTCAGTTAAGCAAAGTTAAAAATATGTAGCTAAAAACTTTACATAGACCTCTCTCTTTAATTACCATCAGTATTCCATTGAGTTAGTTATAAATTTCTTTATGATATATCTGCAAGAAAGTTCAATTGAAGCCTATAAATATCAAAAGTTTAAGCAACTAGCTATAAAGTGACATTACTATATGCAGATTGCATCTCCTATAAAAATCATTTTAAACTTATTAGTTGAAAAAAAATGTGTGGATGTCAGAACCTTATAGATCTTTAGGAAATTAGAAGATATAATTTGCATATGAATGAAGCCAGATCTGATTCATTTTGATTTCAACAGAAATAATAATTTGTGATTGGTGGATTGTTTAGATTTAGGGCAATTTTTTAATTTTTCATTTCAAAAATAAAAATTATAATTTTTAGTAATTTGTTTACATATTTAAAGTGTACAATATTTCTATAAAATACTTATTTTAAACCAAAAACCTATATAACTACAATTACATTTTATTTGAAAGTATTTATTTTTAAGAAGGCACATTGTAAAAAGTTATTTACAGCAAAGTTTAATTGACAACATTATATTTAAAAATAAAAACACCGTTTATTTTTCTATTTTGCAGAGTTCAAATATTAACCTTTTAAAATGTCTATTGTTTGAAAGCTTACATTTGTAATAAATATGTAAATATTGTCAGAATAAAAAATTGTAAAAATAAAATGGTGCACATATGGGTACAGTTGTCACTAGGGTTTTTCAAGCAAGAAGAGATGAATTGGATCCTAAGCAAGTTAAAAGATAATAAAAATGTCTATAAATACATAAATTAAATTAATTTTGTTCAATACTTTTCCATAGCTATGTTGTATTTAATTAGTTATTTGCATAATTAAATATTTATTTAAATGCAAGATTATTTAAAAATGAATTTGATTAAAAGTTCCCTTTTGTTAATTAATATTAATTGATACAAAGAAGACTTCAGTTAAATTATTCTTAAATCACATTAATCTGTAATATCAAATTGTAGGTGTTTAAATAGGGACTGCATTGCTATGTTTTCTATAGGGTCAACTATTTTCCAGGTTGCTAATAATTTTGTTAGTAATTATAGAAACATATGTCCATCCAAGATTGGTTGATATAACATGAAAGTTAATAAAAATATATGTACATATTGTACCATTTATTTATATATGGTACAAATATATTGGCATTTTAAAAGCTAAAAGAAAAAGTAAATTTAGCGATCTTACATCTTATTAAAAGACGCAATTAATTTTTTTTTTTAAAAAAAAAAAAACATACAATGAAAGTTAAATTTTTTGTTCATATTTTTTTTTATGTAATTAAAAATAAAAGTTAAAATTGGAAAGAATAAAACAGGCAGATTACTAATTCAGTTAAACTAAAAGAAAGAATTCCACAAGCAGATTTTAATTAGTAAAATCTTTCTAATTCCAATTAAAGATGGTGGAATTATATTTTTTAAAAAACCTTTGTAACTTAAATTTAAGAAAGAATGTACAAGATTATTATTTTTTATGTTGATAAAAGGACAAAAGAAAAGATGCACAGAGAAGTTTAAAACTAGATCGCAACTATAAAAGGTCAGAAAAACGTAAAACTGGATCTTTGTCTTTTCCTTAACTAGCAGCTTCCATTAGGTCCAGGATAAAGAAAATATCCTATCCCAGTCTACTCAAATGCAGGACTAGCACTACTCATATGCTGAGGTGAATCGTCATGTGAAGTAGAACTGATGAGTTTTCAGACACCTTTCTTTGCATAGGTCACTCAAAAAAAACATTGAGTCTAGCCATTAGGACAGGCCAAGAACCTACAAAAATGTCGACAAAGTGAAACTAGTTAATTTCAATGGGCTCTTTAAAACATGTACTACAAAACTTACCGGTAAGATTATTCATATCCCAATTGTGATTAAGTGTTTGCAAACAATCCTTCCTATAAGCTTGCAGAATTATCATTCAAAGAACTTCCTGGAAGAAACTTAAATGAACTTTAATTATTAAACTGTTTTAGTTAGTTGATTTAATGTCTGGATATTTGTTAGAATAAAAATATTTATTTCTAATATCAACTATTCATTGTGCATTATTAAAAATAGTTATTAAATTTATTAATATTTAGTTTATTGGGATTCAAGTGTATAATTTACCTTTGCCAATATTTGATGATTAAGCCCCAGGAATAACACTCTCAAAAAAAAAAAATTATAGAATACAAAGAAGTTAGGAGTCTATTGACTATGGCACCCTCTTATAAATTAAAACTAACTTTGTTGGCAATTCTTGTTGTAATAATTAGTAGGCCAGTTAATCAGGAAATATGAACAAAATATTTATATTTTCTGCCTTCATAGTATGATTAACTTTCACTTCATAGTATGTAAAAATAAGGCCTATCAGAATGTAGCAAAACATGAAAAATGTTACAGTATATACGTACATGTTAAAACAAATATTTTATAGCTACAGATATAAATGGTATATTATCCTGGTTCATTTATATACAATGTATAGTGCCATACAACAATGTTTCAGATCAGTTGCACCATCTAAATGTTATTATAAAAAATATAGATGCACTGTAAGCATTGATATCGTGGTTCAATCTTTAATCATTTTATATGTCAGTGCTTACAACACTTTTACAATGTTTTTTTTGTATAATAACATTCATAATTCAGATTAGGACTAGTGCAACTAGCCAAAACATTAGTATAATAGTACAGTATCATACATGAATTAATCTAAATTATATGTCATTTATGAACATGTAAAAAAAGTTTTAATATTCTATTATGTACATTTATATGTATGCTCTATTGTCAATATATACATATATTAGTTATTATATGTAATATTTTATTTATGCATAAATCAATAAAGTTAGAATATTAAATCAATAAGATATATGTAAATCAAATGCACATACATTAAAAATATCCAAACTATTAAATGTTAATATGCAATTCATGCTTTTGCCTATATAAATATACATAATGATCTTTTCAAGTGTAAATACACAGAAAACATACGTAGACTCATTTTCTTAATTAAATTTACAAAACTATCTTTAATCCAAACCTAACCATAATACAAACAAATTACACACTTTTTAAATCATCATCATCAACAGTATTTTGTCAAATCAACAGGTTTAGAGAGTAGTCATATCATCATTTCATCCCTTTTTCCATTGTCTTCCTTGCCCAGCTCTTCAATTCCATGGAACTCTTCCCATCTCTTACATCATCCAACAATGTCAATCTTTTCTATCTTTTCTTCTTACTTCTACTCACCATTCTCTCCAAAACATCTTTCACTAAGCTATAATCTCTTCTTAACATCATGCCCAATTGAGTTTCTCTTTGCTGTCTGATTTTTTAATCAATCTTTTTTATTTACTCTTTTCAAAACTTCGTTTTTTATTATAATCATCTAAATGATTTTTTCATTCTTCTTCATATCCATATTTTAAAGGCTTCTACTCAATTTCTAATTTTATAACTCATTGTCCATGTTTCACAAAATATCTTCTTTCTCTTAACAAATGCCTCCTTTTCCAATGCACTTCTATTTTCACTCAACCAGCTATCCAAATATCTAAATCCCTTTATCTGTTGAACTATTGAATATATATATATATATATATATATGTGTGTGTGTGTGTGTGTGTGTGTGTGTGTGCTTCATATGTAATATTTCTTTAACTTACTAACCTTTAAGTTGACCATAATGAATGAATAGTAATATGAGAGGGAAATTTTTTTTTTTAATAAAGTTTATATAATTAGAAAATATGTATATATATTCCAGGTATGGGCATAGGCTAAGTGCAATTAAAGAAAGAGAAAAAAAGGAAGGAAACATTTAAAATAAAATAAATGAAAAATTATTTAGCAAATAAACATGATGTAAGCTAATGGATTTTAGATAATGTTAAGTAAATGTAGAAAATTAATGCATTGATCAAACTAATAGATAATAAAGCAATAGTTCTAGATAAACACCTTCTTGGGTAAATTCAGCTTTGCACTGATGAAAGCATAAAATACGGCTGTTTGTTCACAGGGATGAGTGCTAAAACAATAGCAGTTTGAAACATTAGATGCTTTAAGATGTTTTATACAGGGAAAGCATTATCAGACTTTCATTAAAGTTAAAAGTAAGTCTGAACAGATCATTATCAAAAAAAATGAGAAAAAGTAAAAGAGAAATCATAAAGGATTTTGAAGCACTAAAGGGGCGGGGGAGTGACATATACTTGAAACATCTTGTAGAAAGAGGTTCTTGTTTGAAAATATTTTGACTATGATATACAATATATGTAAAATCTATGCAAATTTTGATAGAGTAGAGGAACTTACCCCTGCTCTTCTATGAGTCTGTCTCAGAAGAGCATCCAAGAGATGGAATCCAGCTGTAAACCAGAGAGTCATGCTTGAAAACTGCTTGCCTTAGATACATTGAAGTATCATACCTATCTAAACCATAAAATGAATCACCTGACCATCTTTGGTGTAAAATTTCAACAGCCATCAAATGTATCCTGCCAGAATTTATGAAGTTTCAGTCACCAACTTGTGATCTACCACCGGTAATATTTTATTCTTGTTTTTTTGTTTTTGTTGCTGTTGTTGTTTATTTTATATCTATAATATAACTTTCATGCCAGTATTATATGTATCAACTATTCTTGTTTCACATAGATAATGTTAATGTGTGTAATTATAAAGATTAACTTTTTTTACCTCCTTGTTTTATATATACATTGAATGTTAATGTATGAACGAAAATATCAACTGTATTTTTTGCTTCATTTGATTTGATTATTAATATACATGTATAGAATAAAGGTGAAAAGTTAGATGACAGAAAGATTTAAAATTAATTTAAATTCTATCCTTTCTCACTATTTAAGAGGAAACTCTTTTGTTTGATAAATTACAAAATTTATTTTAGGTCAAAGAAAACTTTCATCCACCTTTCATCAGGTTTTCCATTTGAGAAGAAAAAGGGGGAAAAGAGAGGTAGAGAGAAATTAAAATACATTGAAATTTTGACCTACATATATTTGTGTATTTAAATATATGGACGGCTACATAGTTAAACAATGATATTTGTTATTTAATTACACTGTGAGTAAAATTCTAGTCTATGTATGTGTTTTTTTTTCATTTAATGATTTTTAAAAGAGAAGAGAGGGGTTAATTTGATTTAAATACTGAACCTTTACCATAGTAGCATACAGTGATTCTCTGTCTATATAGGGAAGTTTAATCAGGTTAAATACTAGAGTCAGTTTGGCCATATTCTTCATGTAGTACTTACTGATAGTATTCTTGTCTGTCTATGTTTACTTTCCAAATTACTTCATCAAACCATTTTGTGAATACTGGATAGACACCAGCCATCTGGAATTAATTTATATTAAATGGGAAAACTATGAAAAGTAATGGATATCAGACTATTGAAGCATACTTCATTCCTGAACTTAGGCTATACTAAGGCAAATGGGTTCCTCCCCTAAATAATGATCATTATGGTCAGGTCAGCCATTCATAAATAAAATTTGCGGAATGATGAAGACATGAATGAAATAGAGACATGCACTTATATATATATATATACATGCACTTAGTACTGCATTTAGTCATCTTTTTATATTAATGGTGCCCATGAGTTATATGCACTGTGTGCAATGCTACGTGGGTTTATTGTTCAGTATCCATTACCATTTAACTTTTTTTTATGAGGCTAGATATATTGAGCTATCTATCAACTTGTTTAACTAATTAAAGGATTATTCATTGATGCTAGGTATACATACCATAGATAATTATGCACATACTTCCTGAATAACCAAAATCCAGCAATTCTAAATAATTTGCATCGATGGGTATGTTTTTGGAAACCATAGCTAATCTTATGAAAACATGTGGGTACTCATCTAATTATTGTATATATATTGTGTATTATGAAATGTAGACTTCCTTGACTAATAATAAATTGCAGTAAGTAATGTTAACATGTCGTGGTTGCCCATCATTATAGGTGAAGTAGTATCCTGACCACCACCTCTAGCTAGGATTCCCTAAAACTCACATCTCTATCTGACCATGAGGATATACAGAGAAAATTTAATTCTTATGGAGTTAAGGGAGTGAGTTGCTTAGATACGATTTGGAGATGTTGATATGGTTTGAAACCTCTTAGTTATATCTTTATGTCTGGTTAGAGCAACTATACTTTTTTACCATTATACTATGTTATCACAGTTTTCAATTTGCAGTCTTTTTATATTTTTCCCTATCCATATATACTTAATCTTCTTAACATTAGTCTTTATTCTAAATTCCATACGTCCTTCTTCCAATTTATTCAACATATTCTGAAGACACTTTTCACTCACAGCTATAAAATCCATATCATCTGAAAATCCTATACATTTTATTACTCTATCTCCAACATTTGCTCTCCCACAATCTAAATAATTATTTAGCATGTCTTTTAAATAAATATTAAAGAAAACAGGTGACATACTGCATCCTTGCCTAATTCGCTTTTTATATTCACTTTATCAGTCTCATTATTGCCCACTTTAATTCTTATTCTTTATCCAGGATACATATTCCAAATCAATCTTATCTCTTTCCAAAATACTCTTTTATGTTTTACAATAGACATAAGTTTTATTCAAGGGTACTCTATCAAATGCTTTTTCCAAATCCACAAAACATATACTAATTTCTTTATCTTTTTGAGTATATCTCTCTGCAATTATTCTAACAACATCAGTAGCATCTCTTGTACTTTTCCCTCTCTGAAAACCAAGCGGTTCTTCTCCAATTATAGCAGTATACCTTCCCATAAATTCTTTGAATTAAAATTCTCAATAAAATGTTAGAAGCATAGCTTAACAAATTTATTGTTCTATAGACTTCACATTTAACAGCTTCTTTTTAACAATTGAAATCATTAGTTCTTAAAAAATCTTTAGGCCAAATTTCACTGTTCTATATCAAATTGCAAAGTCCAACTATTTTCTTCATAGTAAATTCTTCCATTTCTTTCAAAATTTCTATAAGTATTGCATCAAATCCAACAATCTTACCACTCTTCATTTGTGCAATTGACTTTCTTACTTCATCCAGAAATATGTCCATACCTCCATCATCTAGTTCAACATCTTCATTTTTAAGTTCATAATTAATTAATTATCTTCTCTACTGAATAGACACTGAGTATATTCTTTTCATCTTTTAGTGTATCATTGCTATCAGTTAATTTCTTTCCATTCTTATCTTCAATCTCCCTTGCTACCTATGTCTTTTTTCTCAAGTGACATTTCATATTTTATTAAATACCAGACCATAACTTTTTACCTTTTGAAGCCTTTATATCTCTCTACATTCTCACTCCAACCATTTTTCTTTGCTAAACCTGTTCTCTTCTTAGATCATTATTAATTTTTCTATATTGAAACAGTAAGGTCTGCTTTGCAGATCTTCGTTTCACCTTTTCTCACCTATTTCCTACCCTCATACCTTAGTTTGAACCCCAATCTATCGTAGTGTGTCTGCAATATGCTTATATACCGAAAGTCCCGCCTAATTTTAAACCATGAGTACAATGCTCATATTATATATAAGTATAACTCATGCCCAAATAAATAAAATATTATGAATTATGTGTATATTCACATAATTTAGATTTATTTAAAAGTAGGTTATATAGGTCATAAGTGTGCACACACTATGATATGCATTTTAAAACATATCAAAATTATAAATTGTTAATTAAAGTTATTTTGTTTGAATCTATTTACAAAAATATATTACCATCATAATATATTTTTGATTTAAAATAAAATTCATATTCATTTAGTAAATAGATTTAAATATTGCAATTCAAAAAGTAAATTTATTTTTTTTAATTTAATAAAAGTCAGTCCAAATATTTCTGTTAAAATAAATGAGAGACAATAGTTTAATTATTTCATGTTGTAGAAGCTTATCTAAAAATACAGCAGATGTCCACTTAAGGTTTTCTTTAATTGGTAAAAGTAATTTTAATTAAATCTAGTTTGTAATTCTAATGTCGACAAGAAAATTAACAATAGAAATTAATTAAAATTTTGTTAAATTTCTTTAGACATTCGGATGGGTTTAATTACAGCTGGTAAGTCCAATATATTTTTGTAATGCTCCAGGGCAGTTCTATTGTTCAATTCCACTATAAAAGGAAGGGTTTTCTTTTGTTCTCCATTCTGATCATTTGCTGATGAAATGTTTCTAACCAAAATTATTCTGGTGTTTCTAATGAAATGATTCTAGTCATTTGCTGATGAATTGTTTCTAACCAAGACTTTCTATTCATTTGCTGATGAAATGTGTCAACTGAAAATATTCTAGTAAAATATTCTTCAAAATATATTTTCCTGAGATTTTAGCTACATGCCTGCGAACTTATATTTGAAGCAGAGTTTTCATCTCCAAATTAATTTATCATGTTTACCACACAAATTGCTAACCTTGACATGTCAGAGTAGAGCCAGTGTGAAGGCTATTTCCCTCAAGAATGGTCGGCTGCTGCTCTAGACCATCAGAAGCTATCACGTAAGGAACCCTGGAACTGCTGCTGCTGCCAAAAATATGAACAATTCCAGATTTTGCTGCTGAGTTATATTAAACCTGCTGACCATCAATCTACCTGCAAATGCTTCTCCAGAGGTAATCTAAATTAATCCAAGAGCTCTTGTGATTCCTAACTAACATGCTATAGCTATTTTAAATTGTTTTTCTTTTATGTCACATAACTTCATTATGTATTCTTTTAACGTGTTCTAATATAGTCAACAGTTTTGCTCTCTATCCTTGGGTTAATATTTTCTATTTATTAAGCTTTCTTTTAGTTTATTATGATAATGTGTCAGAATCATCTTTGACCAAGTGAATTATTCCCTTTGTTGAAAGTAAGACACCGCTATTAAGGCATATTTTAAAAGTATAAATAATTCCCAATTTTATTATTTTGCAAATCACTCATTTGAGGGCGATTCTAATATTCTTTAATATATATAATAATCACATAGTTTAAAATCTACATGTTATTGATTTTAACCTAATATGAGAGTATGTGCGAGGTCAATGATTTAAATGTGTCCCCAAATGCATGATTGCGTAAATAAACCTATGCTTTCTTTTCAAACCAGCAAGCATGCATTTTCCTATTTTTAAATACTATGTTCTACTTTAATTACAAAGTTCATCATTGATGTCGAGAATGTGCAGACCCTTTTAAATAAATTTCTGGGAATTTGATTGGGCATTTCTCTTAATCCAAGTAAAACCCATTTAGTATGTTTTATATACACTAGTCTAGTATTGCTTACTGGTAAATGAATTGGTTGTTGAGACCGCTTTGTTTTGCTTTTCCAAGGATTTTTACATGGCCACGTCCGTTCTCTTCACTCCCTGCGTTTTCCAGGCAGAGGGTGTACTCAAATGTCACACCTGGGAATTAAACACAGTCGTCACCCAGTCACTACATTTCGGCTGTTCATGACAACACTTTCCTACGGGTTAGCAGCAAGCTGCTCTCCGTAGTCATTCCAAATATTTCACTATTGTTTTATTTATATATTTATTTTTACAAAGCATCCATGACTTAAACATGTCACACCCTCCATCCTTTAATAAATTCATTACTAGCAATACTGACCTCCCATCTGCTTTAGTTATTATTATCAAATAAATGTCTTCATCACATACCCACTTTATTGCTTAGGAAGCTTTTGTCCGTGATATTCTCGAAATCAAAAAATATTTTATTAACACTTAATTTTCAAATATTTTATTAAACTTGTATAATTACTCAAAGCACCTCACACATGTTCCCATCTCTTTAAGCACATTATCGTAATGCTATTAGCCCAAGGGATAGAATATATAATTTTGCTTTAAAACCTTTTTGTAATTTATTGGAATGTCATGCCAACAATTATTTAATATGCATCCCTGTCTCATATAAGCAGACAGTGGCTTTATATATATATTTCTATATAAATAAATTTTGAAATCATTTAAAACTAATTTTGATCTTTTATTTTATTGATTTCTATCACTGTCTCAGTCTATATATCTATTTTCTCCATTTCTTTTGTACATCCATAGATGTTAATTAGCAACCTAAACTTATCTTAGTATAGAGTCTTTTGTTTCTCTCTGACCACCAGGCACCGGTAAAAGGTTATACTAGTAGTAGCATCAGATGCGTTATCACATAGGTGGCACTGTAAAATTTAGACTTTAGATTCAAACTTAGTATATCTAGAAGGCAACCCCTCCTAGAATGTTCAGTTTCATGTGTGGGGTTTGAATTCTGCAGTGTGTTAGCAAGATAGATGATTCTGACTGTTACAATATGTACTTTGCCCTTTCTCAGTATTTACATTCTTCCATTTTCTTCATACTTCCATCTTTTCCAACATATCTCCAATTATCCAAGATCATTTAGCTTTCCTTAGCAGACTAATACCTATTTCATTTTTTGCTGTTTTTAAGAATCATTCTTTAATTCTACACCACCACTTATCAGGACTATTACTATATTCCTAGGACATCTTGAGCAATCTTTTTTATTTCATTTTCACATATTAAACCAAATTTTCTTTTTTCCATTTCTCCCAATTTATCTAAATCCCATCTTACAAATTTATTCCTACTTTTAATTCTTTTTAAACTCAACTTCCAATTTATCCATAACCAAATTATGATCTGAATTTATATCAGCATGAAGCAAAGCATTGAGCCCTATTCTGAATCAATATTTAATCAATTTGATAACATTCTCTATCACCTGGAGATTTATATAATCTTCTAATATGGTTTTAAAACAAGTGTTTGTAATCACAAATCCATTCGCCTTACAAAATTGTACAAGCCAGTGGTCTCTATCATTTCTTTCCCCAATAATCATAATTTCCAACAATTTTCCCTTCCTTACCTTTCCCCACAACAGCATTCCTATCACCCAACAACAATATACATGCATTTTTCCTTCACGTTGGTTTTCTTCTATCTTCTAATACATTTAATCAATTTCAATATCATCAAGAATATTAGTTGGCATATAAACTTGTATGACTACCAAATCCCTAGAACTTCCATTTATTCTCATCCTTTGCCACACTATTCCAAGTTTTTTTTTCCTACAGTAATGCCAACTTCATTAACTGATTTTCTTAAATATGGAAGCAAAACTATCCAATAATCGAAATTTACAATCTTTTATTTTAAATGATGTTTTCATCATTATAAATGTTAAGAAAACTTAGTTTATAACTAAAAATACATGGAAAGTAGATTTGGATTGTGATTAAACTGTATTATAAAATTCAAGTTATTCCGTGTGTGAGTGTTTTCGTATTTAAACTTGAAATGGCCTATGAAAGGTGACACCATGGTTATATATTAAAATTTTAATAGTTTTTCTAGTATTTCTAATGTTATTTTTGTGTGGGTGGGTGTTGTTTATAATTTATAATTATTAGTTTAAAATGAAGCCTGGTTACAAATTTTTAAAAATTGATGAATTTGAATACTTTAACATTGTAGTTCAGTATAATTTAGCTAATTCTACCTAAATATGACAAAACCAGTAAAAAAATTCATTTAAAATATAGTATTGTACACCAGCATATTCAAAGCTTGTTTTAAGCTTGGAAATACAGCCAGGTGACAAATTAATAAAAATTGATGAATTTGAATACTTTAACATTGCAGTTCAGGATAATTTAGATAATTCTACCGAAATATGACAAAATCAGTGAAAAAATTTATTAAAAATATATTACTGTATACCAGCATGTTCATAGCGCGTTTTAAGCTTGGAAATGAAGCCTGGTTACAAATTTTTAAAAATTGATGAATTTGAATACTTTAACATTGTAGTTCAGTATAATTTAGCTAATTCTACCTAAATATGACAAAACCAGTAAAAAAATTCATTTAAAATATAGTATTGTACACCAGCATATTCAAAGCTTGTTTTAAGCTTGGAAATACAGCCAGGTGACAAATTAATAAAAATTGATGAATTTGAATACTTTAACATTGCAGTTCAGGATAATTTAGATAATTCTACCGAAATATGACAAAATCAGTGAAAAAATTTATTAAAAATATATTACTGTATACCAGCATGTTCATAGCGCGTTTTAAGCTTGGAAATGAAGCCTGGTTACAAATTTTTAAAAATTGATGAATTTGAATACTTTAACATTGCAGTTCAGTATAATTTAGCTAATTTTACCTAAATATGACAAAACCAGTAAAAAAATTCATTCAAAATATAGTACTGTACACCAGCATAGTCTTAGCGGGTTTTAAGCTTGGAAATACAGCCAAATTACACATTCCTAAAAATTGATGAATTTGAATACTTTAACATTGCAGTTCAGTATAATTTAGCTAATTCTATCGAAATTTGACCAAATCAGTGAAAAAATTCATTAAAAATATATTACTGTATACCAGCATGTTCATAGCGCGTTTTAAGCTTGGAAATGAAGCCTGGTTACAAATTTTTAAAAATTGATGAATTTGAATACTTTAACATTGCAGTTCAGTATAATTTAGCTAATTTTACCTAAATATGACAAAACCAGTAAAAAAATTCATTCAAAATATAGTACTGTACACCAGCATAGTCTTAGCGGGTTTTAAGCTTGGAAATACAGCCAAATTACACATTCCTAAAAATTGATGAATTTGAATACTTTAACATTGCAGTTCAGTATAATTTAGCTAATTCTACCGAAATATGACAAAATCAGTGAAAAAATTCATTAAAAATATATTACTGTATACCAGCATGTTCATAGCGCGTTTTAAGCTTGGAAATGAAGCCTGGTTACAAATTTTTAAAAATTGATGAATTTGAATACTTTAACATTGCAGTTCAGTATAATTTAGCTAATTCTACCTAAATATGACAAAACCAGTAAAAAAATTCATTTAAAATATAGTATTGTACACCAGCATATTCAAAGCTTGTTTTAAGCTTGGAAATACAGCCAGGTGACAAATTAATAAAAATTGATGAATTTGAATACTTTAACATTGCAGTTCAGGATAATTTAGATAATTCTACCGAAATATGACAAAATCAGTGAAAAAATTTATTAAAAATATATTACTGTATACCAGCATGTTCATAGCGCGTTTTAAGCTTGGAAATGAAGCCTGGTTACAAATTTTTAAAAATTGATGAATTTGAATACTTTAACATTGCAGTTCAGTATAATTTAGCTAATTTTACCTAAATATGACAAAACCAGTAAAAAAATTCATTCAAAATATAGTACTGTACACCAGCATAGTCTTAGCGGGTTTTAAGCTTGGAAATACAGCCAAATTACACATTCCTAAAAATTGATGAATTTGAATACTTTAACATTGCAGTTCAGTATAATTTAGCTAATTCTATCGAAATTTGACCAAATCAGTGAAAAAATTCATTAAAAATATATTACTGTATACCAGCATGTTCATAGCGCGTTTTAAGCTTGGAAATGAAGCCTGGTTACAAATTTTTAAAAATTGATGAATTTGAATACTTTAACATTGCAGTTCAGTATAATTTAGCTAATTCTACCTAAATATGACAAAATCAGTAAAAAAATTCATTCAAAATATAGTACTGTACACCAGCATAGTCTTAGCGGGTTTTAAGCTTGGAAATACAGCCAAATTACACATTCCTAAAAATTGATGAATTTGAATACTTTAACATTGCAGTTCAGTATAATTTAGCTAATTCTATCGAAATATGACCAAATCAGTGAAAAAATTCATTAAAAATATATTACTGTATACCAGCATGTTCATAGCGCGTTTTAAGCTTGGAAATACAGCCTGGTTACAAATTTTTAAAAATTGATGAATTTGAATACTTTAACATTGCAGTTCAGTATAATTTAGCTAATTCTACCGAAATATGACAAAATCAGTGAAAAAATTTATTAAAAATATATTACTGTATACCAGCATGTTCATAGCGCGTTTTAAGCTTGGAAATGAAGCCTGGTTACAAATTTTTAAAAATTGATGAATTTGAATACTTTAACATTGCAGTTCAGTATAATTTAGCTAATTTTACCTAAATATGACAAAACCAGTAAAAAAATTCATTCAAAATATAGTACTGTACACCAGCATAGTCTTAGCGGGTTTTAAGCTTGGAAATACAGCCAAATTACACATTCCTAAAAATTGATGAATTTGAATACTTTAACATTGCAGTTCAGTATAATTTAGCTAATTCTATCGAAATTTGACCAAATCAGTGAAAAAATTCATTAAAAATATATTACTGTATACCAGCATGTTCATAGCGCGTTTTAAGCTTGGAAATGAAGCCTGGTTACAAATTTTTAAAAATTGATGAATTTGAATACTTTAACATTGCAGTTCAGTATAATTTAGCTAATTTTACCTAAATATGACAAAACCAGTAAAAAAATTCATTCAAAATATAGTACTGTACACCAGCATAGTCTTAGCGGGTTTTAAGCTTGGAAATACAGCCAAATTACACATTCCTAAAAATTGATGAATTTGAATACTTTAACATTGCAGTTCAGTATAATTTAGCTAATTCTACCGAAATATGACAAAATCAGTGAAAAAATTTATTAAAAATATATTACTGTATACCAGCATGTTCATAGCGCGTTTTAAGCTTGGAAATGAAGCCTGGTTACAAATTTTTAAAAATTGATGAATTTGAATACTTTAACATTGTAGTTCAGTATAATTTAGCTAATTCTACCTAAATATGACAAAACCAGTAAAAAAATTCATTTAAAATATAGTATTGTACACCAGCATATTCAAAGCTTGTTTTAAGCTTGGAAATACAGCCAAGTGACAAATTAATAAAAATTGATGAATTTGAATACTTTAACATTGCAGTTCAGTATAATTTAGCTAATTCTACCGAAATATGACAAAATCAGTGAAAAAATTTATTAAAAATATATTACTGTATACCAGCATGTTCATAGCGCGTTTTAAGCTTGGAAATGCAGCCTGGTTACAAATTTTTAAAAATTGATGAATTTGAATACTTTAACATTGTAGTTCAGTATAATTTAGCTAATTCTACCTAAATATGACAAAACCAGTAAAAAAATTCATTTAAAATATAGTATTGTACACCAGCATATTCAAAGCTTGTTTTAAGCTTGGAAATACAGCCAGGTGACAAATTAATAAAAATTGATGAATTTGAATACTTTAACATTGCAGTTCAGGATAATTTAGATAATTCTACCGAAATATGACAAAATCAGTGAAAAAATTTATTAAAAATATATTACTGTATACCAGCATGTTCATAGCGCGTTTTAAGCTTGGAAATGAAGCCTGGTTACAAATTTTTAAAAATTGATGAATTTGAATACTTTAACATTGCAGTTCAGTATAATTTAGCTAATTTTACCTAAATATGACAAAACCAGTAAAAAAATTCATTCAAAATATAGTACTGTACACCAGCATAGTCTTAGCGGGTTTTAAGCTTGGAAATACAGCCAAATTACACATTCCTAAAAATTGATGAATTTGAATACTTTAACATTGCAGTTCAGTATAATTTAGCTAATTCTATCGAAATATGACAAAATCAGTGAAAAAATTCATTAAAAATATATTACTGTATACCAGCATGTTCATAGCGCGTTTTAAGCTTGGAAATGAAGCCTGGTTACAAATTTTTAAAAATTGATGAATTTGAATACTTTAACATTGCAGTTCAGTATAATTTAGCTAATTTTACCTAAATATGACAAAACCAGTAAAAAAATTCATTCAAAATATAGTACTGTACACCAGCATGTTCTTAGCGGGTTTTAAGCTTGGAAATACAGCCAAATTACACATTCCTAAAAATTGATGAATTTGAATACTTTAACATTGCAGTTCAGTATAATTTAGCTAATTCTACCGAAATATGACAAAATCAGTGAAAAAATTCATTAAAAATATATTACTGTATACCAGCATGTTCATAGCGCGTTTTAAGCTTGGAAATGAAGCCTGGTTACAAATTTTTAAAAATTGATGAATTTGAATACTTTAACATTGCAGTTCAGTATAATTTAGCTAATTCTACCGAAATATGACAAAATCAGTGAAAAAATTTATTAAAAATATATTACTGTATACCAGCATGTTCATAGCGCGTTTTAAGCTTGGAAATGAAGCCTTGTTACAAATTTTTAAAAATTGATGAATTTGAATACTTTAACATTGCAGTTCAGTATAATTTAGCTAATTTTACCTAAATATGACAAAACCAGTAAAAAAATTCATTCAAAATATAGTACTGTACACCAGCATAGTCTTAGCGGGTTTTAAGCTTGGAAATACAGCCAAATTACACATTCCTAAAAATTGATGAATTTGAATACTTTAACATTGCAGTTCAGTATAATTTAGCTAATTCTATCGAAATTTGACCAAATCAGTGAAAAAATTCATTAAAAATATATTACTGTATACCAGCATGTTCATAGCGCGTTTTAAGCTTGGAAATGAAGCCTGGTTACAAATTTTTAAAAATTGATGAATTTGAATACTTTAACATTGCAGTTCAGTATAATTTAGCTAATTCTACCTAAATATGACAAAACCAGTAAAAAAATTCATTTAAAATATAGTATTGTACACCAGCATATTCAAAGCTTGTTTTAAGCTTGGAAATACAGCCAGGTGACAAATTAATAAAAATTGATGAATTTGAATACTTTAACATTGCAGTTCAGGATAATTTAGATAATTCTACCGAAATATGACAAAATCAGTGAAAAAATTCATTAAAAATATATTACTGTATACCAGCATGTTCATAGCGCGTTTTAAGCTTGGAAATGAAGCCTGGTTACAAATTTTTAAAAATTGATGAATTTGAATACTTTAACATTGCAGTTCAGTATAATTTAGCTAATTTTACCTAAATATGACAAAACCAGTAAAAAAATTCATTCAAAATATAGTACTGTACACCAGCATGGTCTTAGCGGGTTTTAAGCTTGGAAATACAGCCAAATTACACATTCCTAAAAATTGATGAATTTGAATACTTTAACATTGCAGTTCAGTATAATTTAGCTAATTCTACCGAAATATGACAAAATCAGTGAAAAAATTTATTAAAAATATATTACTGTTTACCACCATGTTCATAGCGCGTTTTAAGCTTGGAAATACAGCCTGGTTACAAATTTTTAAAAATTGATGAATTTGAATACTTTAACATTGTAGTTCAGTATAATTTAGCTAATTCTACCTAAATATGACAAAACCAGTAAAAAAATTCATTTAAAATATAGTATTGTACACCAGCATATTCAAAGCTTGTTTTAAGCTTGGAAATACAGCCAGGTGACAAATTAATAAAAATTGATGAATTTGAATACTTTAACATTGCAGTTCAGGATAATTTAGATAATTCTACCGAAATATGACAAAATCAGTGAAAAAATTTATTAAAAATATATTACTGTATACCAGCATGTTCATAGCGCGTTTTAAGCTTGGAAATGAAGCCTGGTTACAAATTTTTAAAAATTGATGAATTTGAATACTTTAACATTGCAGTTCAGTATAATTTAGCTAATTTTACCTAAATATGACAAAACCAGTAAAAAAATTCATTCAAAATATAGTACTGTACACCAGCATAGTCTTAGCGGGTTTTAAGCTTGGAAATACAGCCAAATTACACATTCCTAAAAATTGATGAATTTGAATACTTTAACATTGCAGTTCAGTATAATTTAGCTAATTCTATCGAAATTTGACCAAATCAGTGAAAAAATTCATTAAAAATATATTACTATATACCAGCATGTTCATAGCGCGTTTTAAGCTTTGAAATGAAGCCTGGTTACAAATTTTTAAAAATTGATGAATTTGAATACTTTAACATTGCAGTTCAGTATAATTTAGCTAATTTTACCTAAATATGACAAAACCAGTAAAAAAATTCATTCAAAATATAGTACTGTACACCAGCATGGTCTTAGCGGGTTTTAAGCTTGGAAATACAGCCAAATTACACATTCCTAAAAATTGATGAATTTGAATACTTTAACATTGCAGTTCAGTATAATTTAGCTAATTTTACCGAAATATGACAAAATCATGAAAAAATTCATTAAAAATATATTACTGTATACCAGCATGTTCATAGCGCGTTTTAAGCTTGGAAATGAAGCCTGGTTACAAATTTTTAAAAATTGATGAATTTGAATACTTTAACATTGCAGTTCAGTATAATTTAGCTAATTTTACCTAAATATGACAAAACCAGTAAAAAAATTCATTCAAAATATAGTACTGTACACCAGCATGTTCTTAGCGGGTTTTAAGCTTGGAAATACAGCCAAATTACACATTCCTAAAAATTGATGAATTTGAATACTTTAACATTGCAGTTCAGTATAATTTAGCTAATTCTACCGAAATATGACAAAATCAATGAAAAAATTCATTAAAAATATATTACTGTATACCAGCATGTTCATAGCGCGTTTTAAGCTTGGAAATGAAGCCTGGTTACAAATTTTTAAAAATTGATGAATTTGAATACTTTAACATTGCAGTTCAGTATAATTTAGCTAATTCTACCGAAATATGACAAAATCAGTGAAAAAATTCATTAAAAATATATTACTGTATACCAGCATGTTCATAGCGCGTTTTAAGCTTGGAAATGAAGCCTGGTTACAAATTTTTAAAAATTGATGAATTTGAATACTTTAACATTGCAGTTCAGTATAATTTAGCTAATTTTACCTAAATATGACAAAACCAGTAAAAAAATTCATTCAAAATATAGTACTGTACACCAGCATAGTAGTAGCGGGTTTTAAGCTTGGAAATACAGCCAAATTACACATTCCTAAAAATTGATGAATTTGAATACTTTAACATTGCAGTTCAGTATAATTTAGCTAATTCTATCGAAATTTGACCAAATCAGTGAAAAAATTCATTAAAAATATATTACTGTATACCAGCATGTTCATAGCGCGTTTTAAGCTTGGAAATGAAGCCTGGTTACAAATTTTTAAAAATTGATGAATTTGAATACTTTAACATTGCAGTTCAGTATAATTTAGCTAATTTTACCTAAATATGACAAAACCAGTAAAAAAATTCATTCAAAATATAGTACTGTACACCAGCATATTCAAAGCTTGTTTTAAGCTTGGAAATACAGCCAGGTGACAAATTAATAAAAATTGATGAATTTGAATACTTTAACATTGCAGTTCAGGATAATTTAGATAATTCTACCGAAATATGACAAAATCAGTGAAAAAATTTATTAAAAATATATTACTGTATACCAGCATGTTCATAGCGCGTTTTAAGCTTGGAAATGAAGCCTGGTTACAAATTTTTAAAAATTGATGAATTTGAATACTTTAACATTGCAGTTCAGTATAATTTAGCTAATTTTACCTAAATATGACAAAACCAGTAAAAAAATTCATTCAAAATATAGTACTGTACACCAGCATAGTCTTAGCGGGTTTTAAGCTTGGAAATACAGCCAAATTACACATTCCTAAAAATTGATGAATTTGAATACTTTAACATTGCAGTTCAGTATAATTTAGCTAATTCTATCGAAATTTGACCAAATCAGTGAAAAAATTCATTAAAAATATATTACTGTATACCAGCATGTTCATAGCGCGTTTTAAGCTTGGAAATGAAGCCTGGTTACAAATTTTTAAAAATTGATGAATTTGAATACTTTAACATTGCAGTTCAGTATAATTTAGCTAATTTTACCTAAATATGACAAAACCAGTAAAAAAATTCATTCAAAATATAGTACTGTACACCAGCATAGTCTTAGCGGGTTTTAAGCTTGGAAATACAGCCAAATTACACATTCCTAAAAATTGATGAATTTGAATACTTTAACATTGCAGTTCAGTATAATTTAGCTAATTCTATCGAAATTTGACCAAATCAGTGAAAAAATTCATTAAAAATATATTACTGTATACCAGCATGTTCATAGCGCGTTTTAAGCTTGGAAATGAAGCCTGGTTACAAATTTTTAAAAATTGATGAATTTGAATACTTTAACATTGCAGTTCAGTATAATTTAGCTAATTCTACCGAAATATGACAAAATCAGTGAAAAAATTCATTAAAAATATATTACTGTATACCAGCATGTTCATAGCGCGTTTTAAGCTTGGAAATACAGCCTGGTTACAAATTTTTAAAAATTGATGAATTTGAATACTTTAACATTGCAGTTCAGTATAATTTAGCTAATTCTACCGAAATATGACAAAATCAGTGAAAAAATTCATTAAAAATATATTACTGTATACCAGCATGTTCATAGCGCGTTTTAAGCTTGGAAATGAAGCCTGGTTACAAATTTTTAAAAATTGATAAATTTGAATACTTTAACATTGCAGTTCAGTATAATTTAGCTAATTCTACCGAAATATGACAAAATCAGTGAAAAAATTTATTAAAAATATATTACTGTATACCAGCATGTTCATAGCGCGTTTTAAGCTTGGAAATGAAGCCTGGTTACAAATTTTTAAAAATTGATGAATTTGAATACTTTAACATTGCAGTTCAGTATAATTTAGCTAATTTTACCTAAATATGACAAAACCAGTAAAAAAATTCATTCAAAATATAGTACTGTACACCAGCATAGTCTTAGCGGGTTTTAAGCTTGGAAATACAGCCAAATTACACATTCCTAAAAATTGATGAATTTGAATACTTTAACATTGCAGTTCAGTATAATTTAGCTAATTTTACCGAAATATGACAAAATCAGTGAAAAAATTCATTAAAAATATATTACTGTATACCAGCATGTTCATAGCGCGTTTTAAGCTTGGAAATGAAGCCTGGTTACAAATTTTTAAAAATTGATGAATTTGAATACTTTAACATTGCAGTTCAGTATAATTTAGCTAATTCTACCGAAATATGACAAAATCAGTGAAAAAATTCATTAAAAATATATTACTGTACACCAGCATGGTCTTAGCGGGTTTTAAGCTTGGAAATACAGCCAAATTACACATTCCTAAAAATTGATGAATTTGAATACTTTAACATTGCAGTTCAGTATAATTTAGCTAATTCTATCGAAATATGACAAAATCAGTGAAAAAATTCATTAAAAATATATTACTGTATACCAGCATGTTCATAGCGCGTTTTAAGCTTGGAAATGAAGCCTGGTTACAAATTTTTAAAAATTGATGAATTTGAATACTTTAACATTGCAGTTCAGTATAATTTAGCTAATTCTACCGAAATATGACAAAATCAGTGAAAAAATTTATTAAAAATATATTACTGTATACCAGCATGTTCATAGCGCGTTTTAAGCTTGGAAATGAAGCCTGGTTACAAATTTTTAAAAATTGATGAATTTGAATACTTTAACATTGCAGTTCAGTATAATTTAGCTAATTTTACCTAAATATGACAAAACCAGTAAAAAAATTCATTCAAAATATAGTACTGTACACCAGCATAGTCTTAGCGGGTTTTAAGCTTGGAAATACAGCCAAATTACACATTCCTAAAAATTGATGAATTTGAATACTTTAACATTGCAGTTCAGTATAATTTAGCTAATTCTATCGAAATTTGACCAAATCAGTGAAAAAATTCATTAAAAATATATTACTGTATACCAGCATGTTCATAGCGCGTTTTAAGCTTGGAAATGAAGCCTGGTTACAAATTTTTAAAAATTGATGAATTTGAATACTTTAACATTGTAGTTCAGTATAATTTAGCTAATTCTACCTAAATATGACAAAACCAGTAAAAAAATTCATTTAAAATATAGTATTGTACACCAGCATATTCAAAGCTTGTTTTAAGCTTGGAAATACAGCCAGGTGACAAATTAATAAAAATTGATGAATTTGAATACTTTAACATTGCAGTTCAGGATAATTTAGATAATTCTACCGAAATATGACAAAATCAGTGAAAAAATTTATTAAAAATATATTACTGTATACCAGCATGTTCATAGCGCGTTTTAAGCTTGGAAATGAAGCCTGGTTACAAATTTTTAAAAATTGATGAATTTGAATACTTTAACATTGCAGTTCAGTATAATTTAGCTAATTTTACCTAAATATGACAAAACCAGTAAAAAAATTCATTCAAAATATAGTACTGTACACCAGCATGGTCTTAGCGGGTTTTAAGCTTGGAAATACAGCCAAATTACACATTCCTAAAAATTGATGAATTTGAATACTTTAACATTGCAGTTCAGTATAATTTAGCTAATTTTACCGAAATATGACAAAATCAGTGAAAAAATTTATTAAAAATATATTACTGTTTACCACCATGTTCATAGCGCGTTTTAAGCTTGGAAATACAGCCTGGTTACAAATTTTTAAAAATTGATGAATTTGAATACTTTAACATTGCAGTTCAGTATAATTTAGCTAATTTTACCTAAATATGACAAAACCAGTAAAAAAATTCATTCAAAATATAGTACTGTACACCAGCATAGTCTTAGCGGGTTTTAAGCTTGGAAATACAGCCAAATTACACATTCCTAAAAATTGATGAATTTGAATACTTTAACATTGCAGTTCAGTATAATTTAGCTAATTCTATCGAAATTTGACCAAATCAGTGAAAAAATTCATTAAAAATATATTACTGTATACCAGCATGTTCATAGCGCGTTTTAAGCTTGGAAATGAAGCCTGGTTACAAATTTTTAAAAATTGATGAATTTGAATACTTTAACATTGCAGTTCAGTATAATTTAGCTAATTTTACCTAAATATGACAAAACCAGTAAAAAAATTCATTCAAAATATAGTACTGTACACCAGCATATTCAAAGCTTGTTTTAAGCTTGGAAATACAGCCAGGTGACAAATTAATAAAAATTGATGAATTTGAATACTTTAACATTGCAGTTCAGGATAATTTAGATAATTCTACCGAAATATGACAAAATCAGTGAAAAAATTTATTAAAAATATATTACTGTATACCAGCATGTTCATAGCGCGTTTTAAGCTTGGAAATGAAGCCTGGTTACAAATTTTTAAAAATTGATGAATTTGAATACTTTAACATTGCAGTTCAGTATAATTTAGCTAATTTTACCTAAATATGACAAAACCAGTAAAAAAATTCATTCAAAATATAGTACTGTACACCAGCATAGTCTTAGCGGGTTTTAAGCTTGGAAATACAGCCAAATTACACATTCCTAAAAATTGATGAATTTGAATACTTTAACATTGCAGTTCAGTATAATTTAGCTAATTCTATCGAAATTTGACCAAATCAGTGAAAAAATTCATTAAAAATATATTACTGTATACCAGCATGTTCATAGCGCGTTTTAAGCTTGGAAATGAAGCCTGGTTACAAATTTTTAAAAATTGATGAATTTGAATACTTTAACATTGCAGTTCAGTATAATTTAGCTAATTTTACCTAAATATGACAAAACCAGTAAAAAAATTCATTCAAAATATAGTACTGTACACCAGCATGGTCTTAGCGGGTTTTAAGCTTGGAAATACAGCCAAATTACACATTCCTAAAAATTGATGAATTTGAATACTTTAACATTGCAGTTCAGTATAATTTAGCTAATTCTATCGAAATTTGACCAAATCAGTGAAAAAATTCATTAAAAATATATTACTGTATACCAGCATGTTCATAGCGCGTTTTAAGCTTGGAAATGAAGCCTGGTTACAAATTTTTAAAAATTGATGAATTTGAATACTTTAACATTGCAGTTCAGTATAATTTAGCTAATTCTACCGAAATATGACAAAATCAGTGAAAAAATTCATTAAAAATATATTACTGTATACCAGCATGTTCATAGCGCGTTTTAAGCTTGGAAATGAAGCCTGGTTACAAATTTTTAAAAATTGATGAATTTGAATACTTTAACATTGCAGTTCAGTATAATTTAGCTAATTTTACCTAAATATGACAAAACCAGTAAAAAAATTCATTCAAAATATAGTACTGTACACCAGCATAGTCTTAGC
>JAQFVV010000933.1:0-157181 GCA_028023455.1 Epiperipatus broadwayi | reverse complement strand
TATATATATTGTGCCATTACAATTTGGTCACTAGACAAATTTATAGTAATGTGCATGTAGAAAAGGTAAAACAAAATCATCATCACAATTTTATATAACCATAAAGGAAGCTGTAGGGCATCCAAGTTCAAACCCTACAAGGTCCAGTTCTAAAAGCTTTAAACAGAGAAAGAATGGGTCAACAATTATATGCTTTATTTGTTTGTGTGTTGATAGAAAGGTAATACACACATTTAAACTATTTAATATTTAATTTTTCTTTAAAAAGCAAAGTTATAATGCATACATATAGGCAATGTATGTGTAAATTATTTAATTGTTTTATATTTCAAATATTCAACATTTTAACTTTCTTTAAAACTAACCTATGCTTGATCAATTCTAATATTTTATTCTATACTTTTATTTTGCTTTTCTTTAATTATAATTGGGATTTAAAAGTTACAGACTTAATTAAATAATTGGGTTATAATTACTAAGCTAGCAATCATATTATTTAAGGTTAGTTTATGAATGATTTGAAAGAATGAAGGATGTGTGTACATTACATACAAAATTTTACATTTCCTAAATATTGAAAGAAAAGGAAGTATTAAATCTGTCAAATTATTTTTTTTGTACAATTTTTGTTAAAAGAGGAAATCTGTTTAATCAGATATCGATCTTTGTAGCAATTTTTTTTTGTAAATAATTGTTTTTCACTTTGGAAGCTTATAATGAGTCAGAACTCTAATTTTTGAAATTGTCTTATCAAGATCTAAAGAAGGAAGCTCAAAGATTTGAAGTGTTACCTGGATGTTAAAAAGAAAAAAAAAAACAAAAGAAAGGAAATAAGAATTGAGTCTATTTTTTTTTTTAAAACAAAAGTGTCTGGAAAAAGGATTAAACTTTTCAGTTGAAAAATACTTTGGTTGAAAATAAATTAGAGATCTAATTAAAACAAATTTGTCCAAAAATAGCAAGTGATGCTATCTCTGATTGGTTAAGGTAGCTAAAAATTGGATATAAAAAGCTGTTTTGAATTATTATTAAGATTATTATTGTGATTGATTCAGATTATTAAACTATCAAATTTGAATGTTGAAAATATAAGAAATGGCGGGCTAGAAAAATTATATGTATATTCCATTTGCTGGACCATCTGGAGGAAGCTGCACATCACATAGGAAAGAAAAGATGTGTCTAAAATAATATTCTACACCTTTCAACTGACCAGATAAATAAGATGTTTTTAATAGAAGGAAGAAAGCATTCACCTGCATTCAAAGAAGATGAATTAATCTACTGATAAATATTAATCATCAAGTCCAATTAATTGTTACAACAACTGATTTTAAACTCAAGAAAATTTATAAATGTGAAAACAACTGCTGTATTTCATCCACATGCTTGACAGGAAGAGAAGAAAAATTAATATAATGATTTCCAAATTGTCCACTAAAGCAAATAACCTCAATAGAGTCATCATCATTAAATAGTTATACACCTCAAGAAAGAGATTGTTCCCACATAGTAGCTGCAGAAATATAGACAAGTTTGAACCCTTGGAAATTCGCCACAAACAAAAGATCGGTAATATGACTTTTTATATCTATTTTCTTTATGATATCAGTCTTAATAAACATTTTAGCAATAAAGTGGTATATTTTATTTAAAGAACTTTTAAAGACTATTCAGATCGATTAAAACAAGAATGTCTTACTAATAATAACTTTGAGCTTCATAAATGACCTTGAATGTATGAAAATTATTTGTTTATTAATTTTACAGTTATAAAAATATTAATGTGTAAAACAATTTTTTTTTATGGTGTTATGATTTTAGTTTTAACTGATATATTATTATTATTTTGGTTTTTAATAATATTTTGTTATTATGGGATAAAACACGCACATACATAATGATATTTTATATGTGTATAATTGTGAGTGAATGTGAAATAACAAGTAGTATTAGAATATTAGATTAGTTTGTTTCAAGTTAAGTATAGCATTTCAGAGGTAGAAGAGAGGGGGGAGAAAATAATTTAAAACTTGTTTCTAAAACTTGCTCTTTCAATTTTACTAACATTTTTTTTTACATTCTATTTACATGTTGGATTTTTAAAGTATGTGTGCCAATGAGCAGATAATATTTTTTTTTAATACTTTTCTCATGGAGTGAAAATCATGGTCAATGTGACGTCCAACTTAATACAAAATACATTTGAAGGGAAAGGGGGAAGAACTTAAAATTAATCTGAGGATTGTTATATAATCAATTATTATTATTATTATTCATGTCAATTTTCATATTTATCTAGAAATTTTTATGTATATGTTAGAAATGTAGTAATAAATATTAGTTTGTTTTATTAAACGAGGCGTATATATTTCATTAAGTGTAGTCTTTGTTAAGTGTGATTATTCATCATCATCAATGGTTGAATATTAGTTATTTAAGATATAAGTAAATATGCTAAAATTAAGCAATAATTATGAATTTCTTTATAAAATTTAGTTTTATGTTTAGGCTTAGTCCTAGAGCTGTAGTTGAAACCCTTGTCATTATCGTTATTATTATCATCATCATCATCGTCATCAACGTTTTAATTAATGAGCTGTTTAACTGTTTAAAGGCCATAAATAAATATTGATTTTATAATATTTAGTGATTTCTTAGTATTATTATAACCACATCCCATCATCTATTTCATGCAAGGATGAGTGAATTGCCATCCTAAATTAGTTATATATAATCTGAGCTAGTAAACTTATAAAAATATTGAAACACATTTGTTATGTTAAGATCTGAGAAATGATTTATGTCTAATATACTCCACTTTGGTTTAAAGATGTTTTACTTTTACCTAACTATTAGTGCTTATAGTGATATGGCTCAAAAAGCAAAATCTCTCATTTTTATTAGAAATAAAGTACCAAAAAGGGATTCAAACCCGGTACATGTGAAAGGTTATCAGATATAACCGTGTCTAGATTCAGATAATCTAGTGGCGCCCTGCTAGACCATATTCACTTAGTATTTGTTTAAACATGCACTTAACATCAAACCAAGGAATGAAAGTGGATAAAACCTACTGCCTGTATACCTGAGTTATAATACATTGTTAATACATTGCTATAATAATTTGCCTATAATTCTTGATAGTGTTATATTTTGAACCTTTACTTATGATCATTCTATGGACTACTCAGGTATGGTAATATCTTTTTTTTTTTGAACTCATTTAATTAGGTTACAATGGACACCCAACTGGGGCCTGATATTTTACCATATACCTGAAAAAGAGAGTCTATAGAATGATGGGAGATGTGTGGTTAAAAATAGAGAAATTTTTTTTTAGTAAAATTTTTTTTTTCAGTAAAAATTTTTTTTTGTCTTACAAAATTTTCTTGGCCAAACAGTCTTATTTTAGATGATGATGTTTAATATGATTTAATTTTTCATTGATGATGATAAAATGGGTACAGCCATAAAACAGCTTAGTTTTTTTTTATCAATTTTGAAAATAGAGATGAATATCACAACTTAAGACAAAGGTGAAATAAATAATAGATTTTTTTTTGTGGAACATTAAAATAATTTATTGCCAGATAGGATAGGCATAGTAATAGTGATGAATTATGGAATAGTAGTCTCATGTGTGTTTGGGGAGTTCATTTTGTAAAAAGTCTATGATTTTAGAGGTTTGATTGGATGGTTGATCGTTGGAGTTTGGTTGGTTAGATTGCAGTTTTGATGATGAGTGGAGAGTTTTGTCATTGCCTTGAGAATGCTATGTATTTCGTGTAACTTATGAATGATCAAACCCATTCACTGCTCCAACCCAATTTATATGTTATCTTTATTTTATCATGAAGCAGTTAACAGCAGACCTGCCATGATACCAGCCTATAAGTCTCCAAGAGAGAGAGCATGGCATAGTTTTCCAATCCAGTTATATGTTATTCTTATTTTATCATGAAGCAGTTAACAGTAGTCCTGCCATGATATCAGCCTATAAGTCTCCAAGAGAGAGAGCAAGGTTTCGTTTTTGTAGTCTATAATAAGCAGGGCATTCCTTGATACTTGCCACATAAGACTCCAAGAGAGAGAGCAAGGCATAGTTTATCTATTTTAGCCCCTAAGACTTAATACATCTTTTATTGCAACAGAGTTTGCTTCATTTAATCAAGGGTTGTGGTAGTTAATAGTGATCGAATTGGGATGATCTTCTGAGTGCTCGTGATGCATTGTGTGATTATAGTGCTGTGACTGAATTCTTTTATTTATCTCAAGATTGTGAACTGCTAGTCATTCTGTGGACTGTCAATATCTGTCGGATTTCTGGGAGAATGGATGAATGTATAATTTGGGCTATTACAGACAGACATGCACTATATAGATTATTGTTGTGTAGTTCATTAAATAAGGATATTAAAATTTTTTTTTTTTTTGTTGTATTTGTAAATGCATAATAAGGTGAAAATCAAATCAGTCAGTTGGTCAGAATAGGTGTCAGACAGGGAGAAGATGTGTGGATTTTTGATGGTCAGGGAAGTACAGATGGGATATATATAGTTTTATAACATGAGTGAACTAAATTATAGTATGGAAGAGGTTATGGAAGAGGAGAGTGTCCCAATCCCAGGGATCAGTGATCATTTTTATCCTGAAGAAGAGGAAATAGAGGAAAATGCCTCTAAAGTCAATAGCAATAATAAGGCCTCAAGTACAGAAATGGTAGATGAGGAGCCAGAAGTG
This sequence comes from Epiperipatus broadwayi, assembly GCA_028023455.1. Classification (NCBI taxonomy): domain Eukaryota; kingdom Metazoa; phylum Onychophora; class Udeonychophora; order Euonychophora; family Peripatidae; genus Epiperipatus; species Epiperipatus broadwayi. Next base: position 152,438 of record JAQFVV010000933.1, on the reverse strand, counting down.
GGCCAGGCTCAGATAGCAAAGATGGCACCATCAGACATGGACAAAATAATGCAGATGCTTAAAAGTATGCTAGAAGATAATAGAATCTGGAGAGAAAGTTTAAGAGATGATAAAAAAGGCATAGAAAGTGTAGAAAGTTTAAAAAAAGAGGATAAGAGGAGTGAAGATGAATTAAAAGAAAATATCAATAGCTCTGTTGAAAACAACAATAAAATTCCTATAGCTTTGGGAAATAAAATAGAGAAGCATGGGAAAAGAGCCTCAATTCCTGGAGTTAATAATCTTTATAAAGAAGAGGATGGAGAGGTTGTAATGGGATTAGAAGTTACTGTAAAAGTAAAGGGGATAGTAACAAGTACTGAAGAGTTTCAGATTCGAATAAAGAAGGAAGCACTATCAGGTATAAAATTGACCAGACTGATGAAAGATTGTATGTTTCAAAACATACAAGAAGATTATAACAAATCCAAAAGAAATAAGGAAAGTCTGGAACAAAAGGTTTGTCGTTCTGTGAAAAGATGGATAGAAAGTCTAAGAGAGGATAGCAAAAAGAGTGCAGAAAGTATAATAGAAGGTAGTCAAAGATTAGAAGATAATGCTGAAACCTCTTTAGAAGATAGAGCAGGAGAGATGGGTGAATATGTTAGACTTGTAAAACGGAAAGGTAGTCAGAGGTTACCAGTTTTAAAAGATAATCTGGATAGTCCGACCACTGATAATAAAGAAAATAATGTAAAGTTAGATACACTGATAGAGAATAGGCTCCAAGAAGTAGAAAGGCCAATAGTAGCCATAATACCAAATCTCCCAGTAAAGAAAGTAAATGAGATGATGACCAAAGAGCAGATTGGGATAGATCATGAAGTGAAAAGAAGGAAAAGAGAGTTGGAGGAAAAACTTCATGCATCCGATAAGATGATTGATTTAAGAGAGGCAACAAGGGAGATGAAACCAGATATTTTAGAAAGAGAACAAAAGTTTCAACAGTCTGTAGTTCTCAATCTAGTAACAAACCAGCATGTGTGGTTTCAAAAATCTGTCTTCTTAAATAGATTGGAGATACCTTATATATGGTATAGAGAGGCAATCTCTCTGAAAAATGTAAATGTCCAAATCTCTCTGAAAAATTCAACTGCTCTGGAAAAGTCAAAAATAAGTTATATCTGGTACAGAGAGGCAATCTCTCTGAAAAATGTAAATGTCCAGTGTGTATCAGACAGAGAATCAATCTCTCTGAAAAATTTAAATGCTCTGTTAAATTTAAGTGTGCCTTATATTTGGTACAAAGAGTCAACCTTTTTAGAGAGTTTAAAAATAAATTATACATGGCACAGAGAATCAATCTCTCTGGAAGATGTAATGAATTATATCTGGTACAGAGAGTCAATCTCTCTGAAGAGTTTAAATGTCCATTATATATGGTACAAAGAATCCACCTTTCTAGAAAATTTAAAAATAAATTATACGTGGCCCAGAGAATCAATCTCTCTGGAAGATGTAAGGATAAATGATATCTGGTATAAAAAGCCAACCTCTCTAGAAAACTTCAAAGTGCCTTATGTATGGTACAGGGAGTCAATCTTTCTAGAAAGTTTAAAAATAAAGTATGTATGGTATAGAGAGTCAATCTCTCTGAAGAACTTCAAGGCATATTATGTATGGTACCAAGAGTCCATATTTCTAAATGGAGTTTGTAATAGGAGGTTATATAAAATAATTCCTCCAGATATGTTTTATAAATATCCAGTCAAGATGAAAAATGGAAATATTAAAAAGGGACTGGATGTACAGGTGCATTTTTATGCAGACCACAATATGGTTTGAAAAGAAAAAGCCATTCCAAATTACCAAGAAAATAGGGGAGAATGCCTTTATGCTTGCTGCTCTTGATGGGAATAAGGGGACCTATAATGCTAGGAGTTTGATCCCTTATACTTCAGCAGAATAGCCTGGCAAAGATCTCCAAATAAATTATTTTTAGGTTTTTTTTTTTTTTTTAATGAAAAATATATTTACCAGTAGTTAATTTTTTTTTTATATATATTATAAGTATTTATTAGTTAGGATTTTTTTTTAAATATAGTTAAAACAAAAGTGCTGATGATTTTATCCGAAGGGGGAGAAAGTTGTGCCATTACAATTTGGTCACTAGCCAAATTTATAGTAATGTGCATGTAGAAAAGGTAAAACAAAATCATCATCACAATTTTATATAACCATAAAGGAAGTTGTAGGGCATCCAAGTTTAAACCCTACAAGGTCCAGTTCTAAAAGCTTTAAACAGAGAAAGAATGGGTCAACAATTACATGCTTTACTTGTTTGTGTGTTGATAGAAAGGTAATACACACATTTAAACTATTTAATATTTAATTTTTCTTTAAAAAGCAAAGTTATAATGCATACATATAGGCAATGTATGTGTAAATTATTTAATTGTTTTATATTTCAAATATTCAACATTTTAACTTTCTTTAAAACTAACCTATGCTTGATCAATTCTAATATTTTATTCTATGCTTTTATTTTGCTTTTCTTTAATTATAAGTGGGATTTAAAAGTTACAGACTTAATTAAATAATTGGGTTATAATTACTAAGCTAGCAATCATATTATTTAAGGTTAGTTTATGAATGATTTGAAAGAATGAAGGATGTGTGTACATTACATACAAAATTTTACATTTCCTAAATATTGAAAGAAAAGGAAGTATTAAATCTGTCAAATTATTTTTTTTGTACAATTTTTTGTTAAAAGAGGAAATCTGTTTAATCAGATATCGATCTTTGTAGCAATTTTTTTTTGTAAATGATTGTTTCACTTTGGAAGCTTATAATGGGTCAGAACTCTAATTTTTGAAATTGTCTTATCAAGATCTAAAGAAGGAAGCTCAAAGATTTGAAGTGTTACCTGGATGTTAAAAAGAAAAAAAAAACAAAAGAAAGGAAATAAGAATTGAGTCTATTTTTTTTTTTAAAACAAAAGTGTCTGGAAAAAGGATTAAACTTTTCAGTTGAAAAATACTTTGGTTGAAAATAAATTAGAGATCTAATTAAAACAAATTTGTCCAAAAATAGCAAGTGATGCTATCTCTGATTGGTTAAGGTAGCTAAAAATTGGATATAAAAAGCTGTCTTGAATTATTATTAAGATTATTATTGTGATTGATTCAGATTATTAAACTATCAAATTTGAATGTTGAAAATATAAGAAATGGCGGGCTAGAAAAATTATATGTATATTCCATTTGCTGGACCATCTGGGGGAAGCTGCACATCACATAGGAAAGAAAAGATGTGTCTAAAATAATATTCTACACCTTTCAACTGACCAGATAAATAAGATGTTTTTAATAGAAGGAAGAAAGCATTCACCTGCATTCAAAGAAGATGAATTAATCTACTGATAAATATTAATCATCAAGTCCAATTAATTGTTCCAACAACTGATTTTAAACTCAAGAAAATTTATAAATGTGAAAACAACTGCTGTATTTCATCCACATGCTTGACAGGAAGAGAAGAAAAATTAATATAATGATTTCCAAATTGTCCACTAAAGCAAATAACCTCAATAGAGTCATCATCATTAAATAGTTATACACCTCAAGAAAGAGATTGTTCCCACATAGTAGCTGCAGAAATATAGACAAGTTTGAACCCTTGGAAATTCGCCACAAACAAAAGATCGGTAATATGACTTTTTATATCTATTTTCTTTATGATATCAGTCTTAATAAACATTTTAGCAATAAAGTGGTATATTTTATTTAAAGAACTTTTAAAGACTATTCAGATCGATTAAAACAAGAATGTCTTACTAATAATAACTTTGAGCTTCATAAATGATCTTGAATGTATGAAAATTATTTGTTTATTAATTTTACAGTTATGAAATATGAATGTGTAAAACAATTTTTTTTTATGGTATTATGATTTTAGTTTTAACTGATATATTATTATTATTTTGGTTTTTAATAATATTTTGTTATTATGGGATAAAACACGCACATACATAATGATATTTTATATGTGTATAATTGTGAGTGAATGTGAAATAATGAGTAGTATTAGAATATTAGATTAGTTTGTTTCAAGTTAAGTATAGCATTTCAGAGGTAGAAGAGAGGGGGGAGAAAATAATTTAAAACTTGTTTCTAAAACTTGCTCTTTCAATTTTACTAACATTTTTTTTTTACATTCTATTTACATGTTGGATTTTTAAAGTATGTGTGCCAATGAGCAGATAATATTTTTTTTTAATACTTTTCTCATGGAGTGAAAATCATGGTCAATGTGACGTCCAACTTAATACAAAATACATTTGAAGGGAAAGGGGGAAGAACTTAAAATTAATCTGAGGATTGTTATATAACCAATTATTATTATTATTATTCATGTCAATTTTCATATTTATCTAGAAATTTTTATGTATATGTTAGAAATGTAGTAATAAATATTAGTTTGTTTTATTAAACGAGGCGTATATATTTCATTAAGTGTAGTCTTTGTTAAGTGTGATTATTCATCATCATCAATGGTTGAATATTAGTTATTTAAGATATAAGTAAATATGCTAAAATTAAGCAATAATTATGAATTTCTTTATAAAATTTAGTTTTATGTTTAGGCTTAGTCCTAGAGCTGTAGTTGAAACCCTTGTCATTATCGTTATTATTATCATCATCATCATCGTCATCAACGTTTTAATTAATGAGCTGTTTAACTGTTTAAAGGCCATAAATAAATATTGATTTTATAATATTTAGTGATTTCTTAGTATTATTATAACCACATCCCATCATCTATTTCATGCAAGGATGAGTGAATTGCCATCCTAAATTAGTTATATATAATCTGAGCTAGTGAACTTATAAAAATATTGAAACACATTTGTTATGTTAAGATCTGAGAAATGATTTATGTCTAATATACTCCACTTTGGTTTAAAGATGTTTTACTTTTACCTAACTATTAGTGCTTATAGTGATATGGCTCAAAAAGCAAAATCTCTCATTTTTATTAGAAATAAAGTACCAAAAAGGGATTCAAACCCGGTACATGTGAAAGGTTATCAGATATAACCGTGTCTAGATTCAGATAATCTAGTGGCGCCCTGCTAGACCATATTCACTTAGTATTTGTTTAAACATGCACTTAACATCAAACCAAGGAATGAAAGTGGATAAAACCTACAGTCCATATACCTGAGTTATAATACATTGTTATAATACTAGCTATAATAATTCGCCTATAATTCTTAATATTGTTATTTTTTGAACCTTTACTTATGATCATTCTATGGACAACTCAGGTAATATCTTTTTTTGATTCATTTATTAGGTTACAATATATACACACACACCATGGTAAGGCAGTTCTTTTTAAATCTTTAGTAAAAGAAAAGAGAAGACGTTAAGTTGATGTAATCCGTTCACCGTGTTTTATTTATTTGGTTTATATTCGTAATTAAGTTATTTCAGTTAATTTTTTGTATGCTTATTAATTTTATGAATTTATACAGAAATATTTTTTTTTTTACTTTGCCATGTGTGAATTAGGGTTATTTTATAAATAAATTATTATTGTATAAAATTCAATTTGTCAATGCCATTTTATGCTCACACTAACACATCATTTTTGTGTTTATAAAAAAATTAGAGAGAATGCTTAACAACTGAGAAAATGCCAAATGTTATCCTGAATTGGGAAAATAGGGATGGTTAAGATCTATTCAGCATTTTTCTTTTCATATGGAAATGTGGCACCCATATGCCTTTCTCATTATTTCAATTAAAACAAATTACTTCTGAGTGATAAAACCTGTTTCAAATTCTTGGTATTGATTTTGAGATGATTGGGAATGTAATACATTTTTAGGTTCAATTATCACCATCATTATCTGCTTTTTATATAAGCATATAAAGGTTACACTAGGTAAAGTTATAGTGAAAATAAAAGTCCTCCCTATAGATTTCTGCTTATGATTGATTTCTGATTATTTAATAATATAATAATAGGAAAACATGCAAAACCATGCATATTGCAGATATTTTAACTATCATATTTATTTGCTGTAAACATTATTCATAATGTTGATCTATTAATTTTTTTTTCATTTTAGGGGGAAAGAACGAATTACTGTATTTTAAAATATTAGTTTTAGAAGCAAAAAGTAGAAAATTAATTATCCTGAAAATCCTATGATGTTTGAAAATTCAAATAGTATGTTGAGTGCATAAATGGTTGATCAAAATGAGCTATTGAATCCTTTTCTTTGCCATTGTACCAAAGTGCACATTACTTTTCTTTTTTTGAAAATCATTACCAGTATTTTTATATGAAATTATGTGTGTCTGAATCTAATAATAGTTGATGTTTGTTTGTTGGAATGAACATTTTCATGAGCTAGAGATTACTTGTATATTAATCTTGAAATGGTAAAATAGATGCCATATCTTTATTACGATTAACTTTTGTTTTAGCTTCCGAGTTTATACTGCCTTAAGTGTAACCAGTATTTATTTATATAGATGTTGAAGTTAGGTGTTTTTAATATTGTCACATTGTTTCTTTTAATACGCAATGATTTATTAAACATCAAAACTTACCATGGTGATAATTTAAAATTTTGAGATTCATAATAATAATTTGTAAACATTCATTTAAAATTTTTTTTTGAAATGATTTTTTTTTAAAAATGTATTTTATTATATATTTTTTCTCCATATGATAAATATATGTGTGGGTGAATTAAAATTTTAATGTAGTTTTGAATTAAAACATAAATTTGAGTAAATTCCTTTTAAAAATATATTTTTCAAAAATCATTTGTACTTGACAGTAGAAAGACTTTACTTAATATAGGTTTTTAGGATTATTGATTAATTAAATTGTTTTATGTTTGTTCGTGTAATGTGTATGCATTTATATTAATTGCTGTTAAAGGTGTGTGTGTCCTATATTATAGAATTTTTATCAAATTGTTTTTTTAAAAAAAAATAAATTAAAATGATTATGGAATAGAATAGAATGTTAGATAATGTACAACATGTTAATAATGTTAGTAATATTTGAATTGAAGTTATATTATTATTTTGTGATACCATAATTATTCTGAGGATATAATTAAGGAATAAAATGAACCTACACATATCTTCCTAATTAGAGAAATTTACAAATCACATTGGGTCATAAATTATTTTGTAAATGGAGTGTATAATAATGGAAAACCATTTATATATGATTTTTCAAACATCCCATACGTGTAGGGAATTGTATATATGATATGTACATAGGCATATATTTTTTTTCAATTTCCCTTAATCTTTTTTTTTTTAAATTTACTCTTAGCATGTTTCTTTTTTGTTTTTTTTTTTAATTGTAATTTATAAATATATAGAAAATACTTAATATTTATTTATGTATAAATAAATTTGCAATGAAAAAGATCATATGTATATTTATATATTATATTGTTTAAGTTTGGCATAAATGCGAACTAGATCTAATCATTACGAAATTATTCAAGTCTATGTGGATCAATTTTAAAAACTTTAAATAATGAAATAGTGGAAGAAATTGAGTTGAGGAAATAATAAGTATTGATAAATTTACATTAGTCACGATCATATGTTATTGCTAGCTTTACACTCCTATATCATATTCATTTCTCTTACTTTTAAATAAAATATATCAACATACATTAAAAATCTATACCAACTTTATTATTGTTGATTTTTGTAAATTTGCAAGATGGTGAAAAAGTAAAACAGTTTTTAAGTAGCTCTTATTGAAAGACAAAATCCTCTCCAGTTGCTTCTCATAGAGGGACATTATGTTTTCCAATTGTCAGGTGATGATTTGAATAGTTGTTTAATATTGTTTTATCTTCTAAGGATGGCTTGATGATTATTTAAAAGCCAGTATTGTTTTTTTTTTTTGAGTTAATTATCTAAATATGAAAGTAAAATTCTAATCTGATTGCAACATGAAAAATTACTTTTATTGCCTGGAATTTAAATGCAGATCATGAGCATGGCCAGACATATGTGCTCATGGTGCATCACTAAGCTCATATCTATATGTATATAAGTACCGTATATAATATATGTGATGTAAAGGCCTTATAGCATAATAATTCACATATTTGCCTGCCATGTCAATAATCATAGTAGCTTTAATACCACTGAACCATGAGAACTTTTGTTAGAATTTCTAAGCATACATAGAATTATTTTTTCAGATAGTTTGTTTGGCCATAGAGAGCAAAAACATTCACCGACCAGCATTTCAACTAGCCTGGTGAAGATTGTTTGTTATGTACAGGGATGTGAAGAAAGCCATTGTTCTAAAACTAGACAAATATGCACAAAACAGATTCCTTTTGCGTATATTTATGCAGATTATTGGTTATAATAGTTGTAGCAAGAATTATTCATCAAATAGATGTATGTGATTTAAATCTATTGGGCTTTCTTTAGATATTCTAAACTTTTGTAAATTGGTCTCACTATTATATGGAAGGTTGTGAAGTTTTAAGAAATTCAATCTCAAGCTGAAAATGATAATATCACTCCAAGCTTTAAAATTTTTTTAAAATATACATCACTAAATAGTTGATACATAGCTTGTGAAGCCAAATTTCTAATGATTTTTCATTCCTTTTTTTTAAGTGTGGAGGACTAAAAAACATTATAGGATATGGAATAAAACCACTTTTATGGAAATATATAAATTAGAATTATTTCTTTTTTTATCTCTTATGAGGAGTATTTGATGTCATTTCTTGGATTTGAAATGAAAAGAGTAGGAGAATGCTCATCCTAAGAGAAGAAATGATATTAAGACCTCTGCATGTTGAAATAAAAAAAGCTTTTCTAATTAAGGCATTTGTTTAATTAATATTTCTATTTTCTAACTTTCATTTCTTAAATTGTATAAACTATTTCAGTACTACAATTTAATAAAAGTTAATAAATTTAAGAATTTTATTTATTTGGTTTTTTATTTCACTTTTTGGACAGTTTTGTGATTTGGTTTGTTATATAACATTTGAAATGCTTCTGAGAAATCATTTAAATTTTTTATAATAATTCTAGACTAGAGAATAATTACATATTTTTTATTTAAGTACCTTCTTTTTTAACAATTGCTAGAACGTATCATTTATTAATAGATAGTTATTGTTATACGAGGATGTGTGTGTATACCCACGATGTTAGCTTTTTGTTAAATATGAATACAATGACGTCATCCTTTTTTTTATAATGGAAAAAAAAAAATATTCTTTAATTTTCTAATCAAGGAATCATTTTAATTAATGATATTTCCATGTAGTAACTTTCATTGACAATGTTTTATTTTGAAATTTAAAAGAAAAAAGCCTCCGTTTTTTTTTCTGCCGTCATCTTTTTTCTCTTTCTATGAATGTCTGGTGTCTATGAATAACTTTATAAAGGAACACAAAAATGGTTTTGTGGGATAATTTCACAATGCTTTTAACTGTAGCTCAAATATTATAACTTTTTTCAAGATATTTTAATTAAAAATAGCTATATAAAGTTATAATTATATGTAGGTTTTTTTAAAAAAAATATTGATTGGAAAAGATATTTTAACAATAAGACGAATAATAAAAATACTTATTGCAAATTACTGCTTTATGTATATTAAAAAAAAAAAACTTATGTTATCTTGTTTATTAGTAATATAGCCTTGTTATAATGCGGTATTTAAGATTGCTATAAACTATAGATATGCACATTGTATGGGTCTCTATGTGTGTCTGTTTACATAAAAACTATATCAGTTTGTATCTTGTTAAAGCATGCAATGGCGTTTTATGAAGGTTTTCCATTCTTCACATTTTTTATCTATATATAACATTTAATGGAATTGCACGGCTAACAATCTATCTAATCTAATCTCTCCACTGCATTGAAAAGCAATTATTTGAATAGTGATCTTCCACTTTTCCCATAATGATAAGCTTTTCTTTAAGTGTTGGGTCTTTATTATGCCTGAAATATGCTATTATACATCTTATTAGCACAAATAAAGCTATTTATTCTATAGATGCAATATAGGGAATTAGAAGCATTATTTGATAGTACTACATCTTAACTATATCAATTCTTTTTTTAGCTGATTTTTTTTGCAAGTCCAAGTTTTGTTTGCATAAGTAGCAATTAAAAAATAAATAAATAGATAATCAGTTTTAGTTTGATAATTTGAAATATTTCATTCTTTCCATATTTTAAATAGTTTTAATATTACTGTTCCTGCTATCACAATTCTTCTGCTATTTCTCGCTCACATTGACCATTATTGCCTTGGTGGAATTCAGATTTTACCATTTTAAAAACTATCATTATCATCAATAGTATTCAGTTCCACGGACAGGTCCAGAGAGTAGTCACATTACCAATTTATACATTTCACCACTCCATTCTCTTCATTGTCCAGCTCTTCAATTCCACATAACTCTTCCTATCTCTTATATCATCCAACATGAATTTTTTCTGTTCTTTTTGTTTTCCCTCACCAGTCTCTCCAAAACATCTTTCATTAGATTGCACTTTTTTCTTAATATATGCACAATCCAGTTTCTTTTTCTATTTCCAATTTCCTCAATTCAATCTTCTTTCTTCATTTACTCTTTTTAAAACTTCTTTATTTGTTATTTTATTCATCCAACCAATTTTTTCCATTCTTCTCCATGACCACATCTCAAAGGCTTCTTTTAGATGGGCGGGTGAGTAGGGGGCTTATTAATAGAATGATCTATAATTTTGAATTTGGTTTTTAAGATATTTATTTCAAGGCCATATCGTTTACTTTCATGTGATAGTTTTTCTATACCTCAAATTTTTGAATTACCCATCTACTAATATCTTTAATATATTTATCTATTTGAACCTTTTTTAAGCATGTCAAAACAGATTCTGAAATTGGATAAATAAGCTTTGAATTTCATAATAAAAGTAACATAGGAAAAAACAAATTATTATGCAGTACATTTTAATATAAACATAGGAGCGCAAAGAAGTATGAAGAAAAAATAAACAAATTTAAAATCAATGATTAGATTTTTTAAAAAAATCAGTGAGGTTTTTGTTATTGACATTTTGTCCTTTTAGGAAAATACTCAGTAATTTAGATTTTCTTTCAACAATCATAATTTTTTGATAAAAAATAGGCCAATGTAATTAATGTTATAATTTAGAACAATTAAATTTCACTTGCTATATAAAGAGCTTTTTAGAGCAATGGCAATATATATTTTTAAATAAATTTTCAATATACTTATGTTTTTATCCAAAAATCATTTGGCTTTAGAAAAACAAAAGGACAAGAGGGGTTGTCTTGAGAGTGATGATTGCATTCACTAAATGTGATATTTGATTGACATTCTGATGTATTGTAAACACAAACCAAGTCTGGGCATCCCAAGTATTCCACTGTTTTGCAAAACAATTTTTTGTAGAATTTACAAGCATATAATTTATAGCCAAGCTATTTATAAGCCTTTTGTGTTTGATGTGAATGCTATATTATGGGAAGAATTGTGTTTCCAGCATAAGTAATAGATGATTAAAAGCATTTCTCTCGTACTTTTTTCAAGTATCAGAAAGAAAAATATCTGATGATTATCAAAAGATCAGCTGTGTCAGAAACACCAACTAGACTCCATCTCCCAGATCTATAACATAATAATGGAACTCTTATGATTTGGTAACTAAATAATTATTTTCATTTGGTTCAATCATTACTGTGCAAAGATACATTACAGGTGTAAATCTTTAAACACTTTAGAGAAATAGATTAATCCCATAGTGCAAAAATTGTTGCCAGACAATGCTATCATTTTTCAAGATGATAATATTGCATGCACTTCATAGGTTCTACATAGCTAAGTAATAGTTTAAAAAATATGATGATGATCATTTATTTCTTCTATAATATCCTCAATTAATAAATTTAAACATTATTGAATATTTGTGGGCAATTCATTAATTACAAGTAAGATCGATATTTTTCATTGATATCTATAAGAGAACTTGAAGTATTGCTTTTAGGTGTATATTGTTCAAATATTATATAATTCAGTCTTATGTAGAATCAGAGTAATTATTGGTGCCAATTATTGCATTACTCTATATTAATGAAGATATTATATATATATTTCATTTTTATCTTTATCCAAATGCTCTCTATATATATACTTTTTATTGAGGGAGGCCAAATGGAATTTTGAACTCCAAAATGGAAAACAATAAAATAGTTACATTATATATGCAGATTATTTTCATTTCTGTCAATCTGGAATTAATATCAATACTTGTTTGCTTTCACCTATCTCTTTTATTACTATCCCAACTACTCAGGGCATAAGATATTTTTTAAAATTATTATTAATTATATATATATCACTGTTTTTTATAAAATTTGTAACTTTTTTTTTATAATGCTGCAGCTTAATTTAGGTGATTTAAATAAGAGAAATACTCTGGAAGTCCATATGACATTTGAGCATCAGAAATGACATTGAATTTCAATCCAGGAATTTTTTGCTATCAAATCAATCACTACTGTTGCATTAAACTACTCAAAATGATATAAATTTAAACATAAAATAAAACTATGATTTTTTATGAATTAAGTATTGAGGTAAACAAATGAATTTTCATAATGATAGAATAATTCATTAAACATTAAATGAAGAGATCACATTATATATAATAATCACTATTACACAAAATTTTAATAATTGATTTTTTTTTTCCAGAAGCTTTTTGGAATCAATAGATTTGTTTCGCTAATCATAAACTTTAACATACATGACAAGTATATTTATGCAGTGAAGCTCATTTATACACTTAAAAAAAAGAAGCAAAAAATAGAAACATTAAAATTTGGAAATTTAATAAATTTTGTCATATAGCAGTAGCCAATTTTTCATCTCGAAGTGGCGTACATGATCATGTCTATTAATAATGTTTATACAGACTACATAAAAGCACATTTTATGAATTATTTTTTTTATTCATTTCAAATTTCACATGGTACAATATTTCATATAGAAAACTGTTTTCTAAGTTTACAGCTAAAGGTTTTATGAAATTTAAAAAAAATTGTATTTTTCTCAAACAATAAAATGAAAACTACTGATTTAGTAATGGTAGAAAAAAGATTTATAAAATGTTTTTGAATTGTATCAGAAAACATAAAATTTGAAGAGTTTTACCAAGAATTTAAAATAGCTAAAAGGAAGTAGAGGTTAACTATAGATTCCAATGTTGATATGGACTAGATAGGCTATAGTCTGCTCTTCTGGTAATGAGACTGCTATAGCATTTCTATATATATATATAAAGTTGTTGTTGAAAAGGATATTGTCCAGAGAGTAATATGGCCAAGTCGTCTGCCTGACAATTATCTTCTGGTAAGAATATTCCTGGCTCATTTACAGCAAAGCCGCAAAAGTTCTTAGGCTTCCCTATATTTGAATCCACTATGACCATGAGATCTGTCCAAGGTAAGCTACTTCAATACACACAGAAAATTATATACTCCTTTTCCACAGTATATATGTCCATGTTCGCCAAGTTCTCTCTCATCAATATACTAATATTTCCTTAAGTATCCTATTTCACCCCAGTGATCAACTTCATTAAAGCCTTCATCAGGAAAGTACATAAACTGTACACTGATCTGATTAGAGGGGAAAAAAGTGCAACTATTAGCTTGAGAGGCCAACAGAAACACACAAAACTCAATGAACTGTCCCTACACTCCATAGACACCTTTATATTTTAACACTCCTATAACAACATCTACTGATTGTTCCTGCAGTATCTCAACTCCTCGCTCTTTAAAGATATATCTCCCACAGACAAAAACCCCCTGTTAGCACCAGCTGGCTGACATATCTTATATCTCTAAGTTCATTGCTATTCCTAGTAAGCCATCCTCTACAAAATTAATTTCTGGGAAGCGTATTATATCTTGTACCCTGATGTTTCCACAGAATCAACCCTTCTTTGGCTCAACAACCATCTGCTAATCAAGAAATTTAAGCGATGGTTTATTGAGCCTAAATTCTTTGACTTCCTGTTGAAAATTAACATTAATGCCTTGCCTACTAAACATTTCCTAATACCCTGCCGAGGTTTTTCAAGCATTGATTTCACTTGCTCCCTATGCCTCAGAGAGGAAGAAACTTCACTACATCTCTGCCACTGCCTTTCCCTTCAACCCTACAGAGATCTTATAGCCTCGATGCTAAAATACAAAATGCCTACATTATCAACACTTATTGACAACATACTACATGGATCCGTCCTAGAAATACGTTCCTCGATGTTCATATTATTTTCGCTATGGTTCACCCATTGCTGTCTCACCTTTAATCATGTCCTGAATTGTCTGCTTGATTTATATATAGAAAAAATTAAAAAAATTCAGAAGAGACCAAAATTTGCACCACCCCCCCTACATCTTTGAAGCCACATGGAAGTTGATTGTTATACCTCACTAAGGCTAATCCCTTTATATCCAGATAGAAACTACCTATACTGGAAACAATTAAAAACTGGTTTAAGTGCATCCATTCAGGATTAACTATTAATTGCCACCATCCTCAAGCCTATATGTTCTACCCTGGATATGAGGACATTGACATCCATTATGAAGAGTCTGATTTACCTATGTAATCCTGTGAATTTTGCATGGACAAAACTTTGATGTCATTTTTGTACATTTCAAGTCATGCAAACTTAGTCATCTATCTCCAAGATACCAAACCACGGATCCTTCCCATTGCTTCTATAGATCACTGTAGTCATCTTAGGTTATGTAATGCAAGACATGTCATCATTGAACTTTTTTCTTCTTTGAATACTATTATCATATGAGTTGTAACCAAATTATAGAATAAAATTTCCTATATTTTATAATAAAAAAAAAGACCATCACTTCACTATTCATTTTATTTTTTTTTAAAAAAGATGCAAAACAATATATTTTCTTATTTTTATTTTTTTAAGTGAATGTGACAGCATAGTAAATATATATAAATGTGCTCTTCAATTTATTATTAATAACTACTTTAATATTATTTTCCAAATTTTATTTATACTACAATATTAATTTATGTTTGCATACTATACATTTAAAAACGTTATATATGTGTGTGTGTGTGTGTGTGTGTGCTTGTGAAAAATATTGCACTCTTGCAATTCAGTAAAATAATATATTTTATCAACAAAATGTAACCTATGACACACAATGTATGTGAGAGGAATTTGGAAAAAATATATAGTTGATATCAGTGCTCTATGTTTATAATTAAAGAAAAAAAGCTCCCAAAATTATATTTGTAAATATCTAGTATAATGAAGGTAATGATTCCAGAAAGTCTTTGATTTTATTATTCGTTGATCATACATTGAAATCTATTTATTTAGGAGTAACTCATTCTAGCCCATGACTTATCCAAAACAAACACTTAAACAGGAAAAATATAATACTTATGAAAAAAAAAAAAAAATTACATATAAAATTAATTGTATATATGCTGCTAACTTTGATTTTAGTAAAAACTAAAACCAAACTTTTAAAAGCATAAAACAAAAATTGTAAACAAACTTATAAAAATTCACAGAATGTTGATTTATCTGTCTCAATTGCAGTAGTTATATTTTTTAAACGGGAATTTATTTTTTTTTCTTGATGTTACATTCCATGTCTGTTGGCTTATAATGAAAATTAAAATGTGATTAAACAAAAACTAATTTGTGATAATAAGAAATTTCTAAACTACTAAATGTCACATGATTATCATTCCCTATGCTTACACAAACTGTTGTAACAGAAGCAAAATTCTGCACTAGTCTGTGGATATTGAATGAGTATGCACTAGATCAGGGGTGGGCAAATAGTGGCCTGAGGGCCACATCCGGCTCGCTAAGAGTTTTTATGCGGCCCACCAAGACAATCAGAAAAATCCACCTTGGACTGAGATTTCCTTCCCATGTGTGACCGAATATTCATCTCGTATTTTCCACTAGGATGGCCACATCAATACACATGTGCAGGCTAGATGCAATGTGCAGTGCTTTTCCAGTTGATCTGGTTAATTTCAATTTTGTTGTTGCAATATATACATTTCCAACTTTAGTGAAACCATGAACCCTCTGAAAAAATGTAAAATCGGTAATGAATGTTATGTGTTTAATGAAGACTGGCCAAACAAATATTTCTTTGGTAATACAGGGAATAAAGCAGTGTGTTTATTGGGTGATGAAAAAAGGTGCGGCCCTCCGCTAACCTTCACTTCCACAAAGTGGCCCCTGATGTGGCACTCGAGCCAGAACAATTGCCCGCCCCTGCACTAGATAGTGATTTTATGCACAAACCTTTTTGCATCCATTGATTACTCTGGTTTGCACTTGATAGCACTACTATATGGAGAGTTTTGCCTCTAATAAAAAAATTTCCACTTCCAAATATTTTTTCACAATAGTAGTCAACTTAAGGCTTTTCAGAGGGGTTGCATTTGCACATGTATATCCTATAACAGTCAATGATAATTATTATAATATTTTTATTAAAAATAGTTTTACAGCTTTTTCAAATAAATAAATAAATTTGAAGCTATGTTCTAAATACTGCTTTTTTCTTCGTATTCTAAAAATTAAAATGATTTTCTAATAGTAAAAGCAAACTTTCATTAATAAAAAAATAACTATTTTTTTTTGCTTGGAATTTTTTTTTTCATGACAGTAATCAGCTTATTAATTCAACTTTTCAAAAAGACTTTAAAATGTTTTGTACATGCGTGCTTTAAGTCAATTCAATGACATTCGTCATATTATTTTCATTAAAAGACAGTTTTATAGTTTTTTCATTTGGATTTTTTTTCTCTCTTTTAAAGTTCCATTCCTATTTTCTGCCTTATTGGTGGAGGTGAAAATGATCTTCGTAAAGTAAAAATAAATAAAAGGTCATTTTATTTTATTTTCCATTTGATTTTTCTTTTTATGACTAATCAACTTTCTAACTCAGTTTTATGTAAAGGCCCTGAAAGTAAACATCTGACCAACGCCAACCAATGATATTTGCTATAAAAATTTTAATTAACCTATTTATTCAGTATACTGAATGTTTACTATAATAAATAAAGGGATTTGAACATAGGATTTTCAATCTATATTTATCTTCCACCCAATCTCGAACAACTGACTTAGGATTTTTAATCTATATTCATCCTCCACTCAAGCTCAAAACTGATACACATAACCACAGGTGAAAAAATAAATGATCACTATACATATTTTCCCAACACTCACCAGTTAGGCCAGATTATAATCTCTCACACATATATACAATCAATGTTAAATTTATAAATTTATATTAAGATAGCAATTCCTTCTCACTTCTCCAACAATTCAACTGTCCATTTTATTGAATAATCAATGATGGAATTCTCAAAATCCTTGATGGATTTTATACCCAAGTAGACATTATATCAGTCTAACCTCTCATATTATTGGACCATTGCATATCAGTTTATGTTAATAGGAGAGGGATGGGCTGGACTTATACTATGATGTAACCTATTTATAAATGTTAATTACATATTGCCTTGGAAATAGGTTACATCATAGTATAAGTCCAGCCCATCCCCCTCCTATTAATATAAATGGATACATAATTTCGTGATAATATGAGAGATTAGATTGATAAAATGTCTCTGGGTATGACTGTAATATCAAATCTACTGAGGGCTTTGGGCATTCTACCGTTGGTTTTTTTTTTTTAATGAAATGGATGATTGAATTGTTCGAAGTATGAGAAAATTGAAGTTCATTAAAGTTTAAGAAATTACTATCTTAATATAAGTTGAGCACTGATTGTATATATGTGTATGAGATTATGATCTGGCTCAACTGATGAGTGCTGGATCTGTACAGAATACTTTATACTGGGGATCATTTATTATCATATATGTGTGGTCATGGGTATTGGTTGTTTGAGATTTGAATGGAAGATGAATATAAATTGAAAATTCTAATTTCAAATCCCTCTATATATAAATTTTTTTGTTCAATTACAATTTTATAGCTTTTTAGTTTGGAATTATTTTTTTCACAATATTAATGTTTTTTAATTTAGATTTTCGAGCCTATGGCTAAAATTATTATACACATGTAGCTAAATAATTAAAAATTAATATTAAATACACATATTCACTACTAAAAGTATTATATTAATAAACAGGTAAATCAAACTTTACAGTGAAAAAGATATCTGCCATTTTAATGTTCTTATAGGTATTCGTATTTGTTGTATAATAAGAAAGATTCTAAATTGTACTGTAAGCTTTCATTATACCAAACTCATTAATATTTTCAAATTAAAATATGTGATTTTTTTTTAATTTTTAAAAAATTATTTTGTAGAAACTTTTATTTTCATCCACATTCTTGCCATTTAAAATGCATATGACTATTCAAGCTTACATATAGTTATGAATGAAAAATATATGATTAATAACAAAATATTAAAAATTCCATGATTTTTTTATAGCCATTTTTATTATTCTATAAAGATATTTATCTTCATCCACAGTCTTGCCAATTAAAGATGCATATGACTATTTAAGGGTTATTTAAAATTATGACTGAAAAATGGATGATGTAGCAATAGATATTAATAAGAATTGGAAGGTAATTATTACTACCATCATTGTTGTTAATATTATTATTACTAACATTATTATGATGAGTTTTGAAAATTGAGATTGATTTCTGGTGTTCATATAAATAGCATTACAACTGTACATAAAATTTTCATCCTCCTATTGATCTATTTGGGTTTGAATCTGTAAAATTTGAATTTTTTTCCTTAACATTAGTAATATATTTTCTTTTCAGTAGCTGATTTATAACTAATCAAAATAATCATTTGATTGGTAAATGGGTGTATAGTTTAATCTTAGCTAGAGATTAAAAGAAAGATGGAAAGCTGCTCCAACTCTTAATACTTGATCATTGTGAAGCTGTTGAGTAGTGCCTTTTTTCCATTACTTCTGTGTGTGGAATTGATGGAAAAATTTTACCTTTTTACCTATATGGGAATAATTACACAATTGCCTTTTCCTTACATGGTTACAATCAACTACTATTAACATTGTGTATTGCTGCTGCCAGTATGGATATTAGTAATGATATTAAGAAAAAATAAACCAAACAAATAGGCAAAGGTAGATTTATAAATGTTGATAGATATAAAAATGATTACTAATTGATAATAGTATTATTTTAATAATGATAAATCACTCTATTCTTTAGCATACTCAATATGTGCTTAGACACTAATCAAAATAATTATATTTTATAAGCAGTGCATTTTATGTCATATAAAAAAACATTTTCCCACTGTACATATGTTAATAGTTGTATATAATTTGTAATTAATAGTTTATTATGTATATAGATATGTGCTCTACTTTATTGCCATCCTTAGTAAGCTTGAATAATTAGTGATTATCAATGCAATTAATACGCCAACCCAGACTAGTTTATGCTTTTTGTCTTTATCAAAAAGGATTGGGGATTTAAAACTGGAAGTAATCAGTTATGCATAGTAACTTGTTTTTTTAAAACAATAGATAGCTTGTTTTACTTGGTGAGAAATATTAATTATAATTATATCAGTGATTCTTTAGACTTGACAATATTTTTTAATAATGATGATTTATTAACTTCATTTTTTCTCTAAAAAATTACTTTATTACTGTCAATACAATATAAAAACTTATGGTTTGTTAAGGGTTAATGGAATCCAGTGGAATGCAATCATTGATGATAATCAAAATACTTTTTATTGCTTTATTACAGCAGTCTTTGCCAAAATATTCTTTGGAATTTCTAATAGATTACAGCATGGATATTTTTAATTCTAAAGTAATGATAATTAATATTCATATTATAAAAAAATGAACAGATTTTTATGTAAGTGAATTTGAAGATTCTTTGAAGTAGTTTTTTGTTAGATAATAAATACTCTTCCAATGATAAAACAAAGAATAACTTATTATTTTTTATTTTAAAAAAGATAAAAAAAACTCATGAGATTAATGTGTGTGTTATATTATTATTGATGGTAGAAAATCTGACTATTTGAAATAAAGAGTGATGTTATTAAAGGATGTCTATTAGTTCCAATTTTGATTTCCATTTTTATGATAGTAGTCTTTATACAATTTTTGGATGGTTGAGCAGGTTATTTAATATTTTTAATTTGAAAATTTTTTTTTTTATATGTGTATTATTGTTATTGTTTTTTTTTTTTTTTTATAATTTTTCTTCTTCTTGGAGTTGGGATGGCCATACTAGTTTATGAGTAGATAATGCTGATGATTTTCACCAATTCAAAAGAGGATCTGCAGAATGTTTTTAATGTTTTAAATACCAACTTATAAATACTTTGCTTTACTAATGGCTAATTAACTTGTGGTGCAAAAAAAAAACCTTCATTAACTTTTTTGTCTGGATGATGATCAATTTAAGAAAT
The DNA here is from genome assembly GCA_028023455.1 of Epiperipatus broadwayi. NCBI lineage: Eukaryota > Metazoa > Onychophora > Udeonychophora > Euonychophora > Peripatidae > Epiperipatus > Epiperipatus broadwayi. The sequence goes on along the minus strand of JAQFVV010000933.1, from coordinate 131,858 downwards.
GTGAATCAATTTAAATGTTTGGTAACTTTTTTTAAAACAAGAAAGTGTAATTGGACAAATTGCTGTTGCTTTATTTTATATGTTATTTCATCATAGTGATATAACTACTTTCCAACTAAATGAATTGCGTTTAAATTTAATTATTTTGCTCACTTGATTATATTGAAGTGAGATCTGTATTTCTGATCAATGTAATGTAAAAAACATTAATATATATATATATATATTGATGGTCATAACACCAATGAATTCTTCTGCTTGATGAATATAATATAAAATCTGTTACTGTAAAATCACATCATCAGATTAGATATGTGAATCAAATGAATGTAGATATCTTAAGGAGCAGAATATTTTCTTCTCATATAGCAGTCAATGTTTTAAAAATAATATTTGCATTATCTCTTATCTTGATTAATCAGTTTATTTTTTTGTTAAATATTTTTATCAGGAATGGATGATCTCCAGAAGTCCATAATCCAGTCTGCACACATTTAAAAGAATATATATAATAAAGCAGTCTTTATTAGCATGTGTTTGTTCATTGTTATAAAAAAAAAGTCATAAAAAAGTAGGCATAACATATAATTTCCACTTATTATGGTGCACATAGTTTTTTGACCAACTGTTTATTTATCTTTGGCAGCAAGCTTTTACATAATTAGAATAGAATCATTCATTATACATTTTCAGTGATTTTCATGCTGGAACAGCTAAAATTGAAGATAATGATGTTTTTTCAATAATATTCATAACATATCAACTAGTGTAGTTGCATAAAATTAGTATGTAGTTGTTATGCAAGTACTTATATATTGAAGGTATGATAACTCTGGATGCATTGCCAGCAACAATCAATTTTATAACACTTTTACTTTTTTTATTTTGAACATTCCCAAAATATGGCCCTTGTCTGCATCAAATGTTTGAATTACACCACCACTGAAAAAGACTTTTAATAATAAATAAATTATTATTTAATCATTTAAAATTAAAATTCTAATTTTTTTTGCTCATGTTTATTTCCTTTTTTTTTTCTGAAAAATTTTAAATGTTAATAAAAACTTGAATGACATTTCAATAGTAATAAATTAATTTTTTACTTATATCACAATAATGTTAAAAGCTCATTACATTTTGAATACTATGATTCTAAAATAAAGTGTTAAAATAATGGCAAGCTACAGTAAATTATTACTGATGATTTTGTTACCATTTAATCTTAGAGAGTTATTGGCTAATTTTTTCAACATGTAGCTAAGTATGCCTCAAATGAAATTAGTCAAAAAAGGATTTACAATTATTGGAGAAAATATGTAGGTTCCTATTTTTAAAGAAAAGTGTTGTTTAAACTGTCATGTTTGATTGACGTTGTTGCTTGCCTTATTACTATATTAAACTAATTGGAAAAATAATATTTTGTGGTAATTGGGAAAATGATATTTTGTTAGTTAAAAATTTTTTTTATTGTTGAGAATTGTTTTTTTTTAAAGTAAATTTAGGATGGATTATAATTACTGAAATAATGGAATAAAGTTAATCTAAATGTTTTTCTGAAACTAAAATTAATTTTTTTGCATGCTTGCATTAGTGCAGTATTTATTGATTTTTAAAGCATTTTATTTTTTGTTGCAAGTATATTTTACCATTTGTATATATACTTTTAAACTTACACCTAAATGAAGGTTGGAAGGGTTTGTCATCCAGACACTTGTGGAGAAGATTTTATGGTTAATTCCTTATTTATGAATAAAAGATAATACAATTCATATCTAAATTCAAAAATACTAATAAAGAAAACAAATGCTGAGTTTGTATTTGTCGATTTTTAATTATATAAAAGAGTTTTTAACCTGAAAGGGTCTGCCATCAAATAACAGGGATTTAGCAACACATACTTTTTTTTTCAGTAATAGCTTCCCATTATTTTGTTTGTCACTTTATTGTCACATTTAAAATTCAAAATAGCCTCCAAGTGTGTACTATAGCACCCAATAATTTTTATACTTGGTTTAATGTGATAAATATATAACAAATTTCATTTAATTTGATAATTTACTTTTTTAGACAAAACATGTCTTATGATTTTCATTAATATTTATCAAAGATAGCCAGATTTTTTTTTAAAAAAAATATGAATGAAAAATGATTAAATTTTAAATTATCTTTATGAATCAAATGTTTGTTATCAAAATATAATTTTGTTTATTTTCAATCTTAATACAATAAGTCAATTATGGTACATTTAGATCTTTTTTATTATTATCTCTGGTTATTAAAAAAAGCCTTTAATTAACTGAGATATAAGAATGAAATAAGGGAAAACATTTGGGATAATAATTAAATATTTTTTATTTTTACTTAATAAATATTAAAAAGTTTATTAATATTATGAAAAAAATCATTATGATCTGTAATTTTGGATTCTATATTCCCCCTCTAGATTTTTTTTATTGATATATACCAGTATATACTAGACTTAGCACAATGATCACATTCACTTATTGAGAGGTTATAGAAAGAACCTAATGAAAAAATAATTGAATAGTTTATTGTTCATGAGTTTCTAAAATTTTGGAGCACCAGTAGGGACAAAATTTAGGCTACAATCCATTCCACCCAATCATACTTAGGAAAAGGAGCAGTGAATGTTTGGGATCTGTAGATTATGAAAAAGCATTCGAGTTTATAAACTTTTTATAACAATTAAAACTTTGGACCATCGAAATATAAATTTGAAATATTGTCATATTCTGAAGAATATTATTAAAAATGCAGCAACAGGATTAGATTACATAATACACTAAGAAAATTAATATTGAAAAGATGTACTATTTTGTAGATGACATGCTTGCTCTTCATTACTTAAATATAAAAGTTATCATACGAAAGCAAGAAAATACATCTAAATATAAATACTAAAGTTAAATTCAATGGTTTTTACAGAAAAAGAAAATAAAGATTAATAATTATGATTTAGAAATTTATTTATTTATGTAAATGGCAATATAATGGATGAAATTAATCGTTTAATTAAATTTGGATGAAGTATGTTATAGAAATAATTTAATCTTAAAAGGTGTTAGTATTTGAAAAGGAAACTTATTAATAGATTTTTTAAAACTAGTTGTTATATATGAATCTGTTTAAATTGTAGTTGATGGAAGGCAATCTTTATACTTTCTATATGGAAATAATTTCAAATATGATTTGTTATTAGTTATATGAGACAAAAAATTATTTGATTATACAAGGAGATACCCAAAAGAAACTGGAATCGTTTTCTGGAAGGTGAGTGCATTGTAGCACATGCTTCCACTACTGGATGCCTTTTGAGGGAACTTCCCTGCATTAGTCTGCTGATCATTGTCATCAATTGAAGTCATTGTATTGCATAGAAAATGTTTTTGTTACATGTATGTTGCTTATTTGTTGATTTTTATAATGATTGCAAAGTTAGAATCACATGAAATCATGTTTTCTATTAGGAAAAACAGCAAGAGAAAACAGTTATAATACTCGAAACAGCTTTCAAGCAAGTGGTTCTGGAGAAACACAGTTTTATGAGTGGTTTATTGGAAATGTCAAATTCACCGTGTCCCCCCTTCCAAAAAAAAAGCATGGCCAGTAAAATTCAATGTCAAGATGATGCTGCCTTTTTTTTTTATTCATTCAGAATTTGTAATGATTAAGTGTTTTATTTACAAGTTTTGAAACAATTGCAAGGTATGATAAAATGAAAATATTCTGATTTGTAGTAAAGTGTGTAGTGCAAGTTTCATAACTATAATGCACTAGCATACAAAGCAAAACCTTGAATGTGAAAAAATTTGTAATTAAAAACAACATAACCCAGCTATCTCATTCAATACAACTTCTTTTTATTCCCCCAAATGAAAAAATGCCTAAAAAGTTTTGTGGATTTGAGAAGTGGTAAAGAAAAAAATAATGGAGGCATTAAAAGACATCACTTTGCAAGAGTTTTAGAACTACTTTGAAAAGTGAAAACACATTTAGATCAGTGCATTACATCAAAAGAACAATAGTTTTTCACATTTTTTTAATTACAAAATTCCGTATTTTATTTGGGTATCTTCCTGCAGTGTCATATGGATAGTTTCATTTTAAAGAATCTTAGAATCAATAATATATCATTTTATTGTATGTAGTCCAATTTGAAATGTCAAAATGACCATTGTGTGTTTTCTCATAAAATGTTCTAAATTTCTGTGAACAGTATAGGATATATTATTTTAAGTTCTTTACAATTACTGTATTAAATTATACAAATATATGTATTCTCTAAATAATCACCAAACATGATTTCTATTCTAGCCGTTTTGACTGCTATATACCATCAATGTTGGAAATGTTAAAAGTTTATTATACTTATAATTTGGATTGTTCATTTAAAATATTGTGTTATCACAGAGTTTCCACATTTTTTCAAGTCACAACTCTCTTTTATAGTAGCCAAATAATCTGTGAATCGCCTGTCATATTGGAATAAACAGTACTTTTAAGAACATAAATAAACACATAAAAGATTTCTTTAGCACAAACTTATATATTAGAAAGTTAGAACGTAATCATCCTTTCCTCACAAGCACTATTAAACAGACATGTTCAATCCTGCAAAGATATTCTTGCTCCAGAAACAAGATAGAGACTTTAAGGAAATAAGAACAACCATCTTAATTCCAAACTCAAATGTAATTATATGATTCAGTTTTAAGGGTCTAGAAGTTTGAGCATGAATTTATAAATCATTCATTTTAAATCCATTTCTTATTTTTAATATTTTTATTAGTGCAAAGTAAATTAAAAATTTCGAAAGTGCTAATAAGAATATTAAAAATAAGAAATGGATTTAAAGTGAATGATTTATACATTCATGCTCCTTCTAGAATTTGAGTTTGGCTCATATAATTACATTTGTGTTCGGGAATTAAGATGACCAATCTAAAATCTTTATCTTGTGTCTGGGATGAGAATATCCTTACAGAATGAACACCTCTATTTAACAGTGATTGTGAGGAGAGAATGATTACTTTCTATAGTTTATTGCAATCTAAAACACAGCACTTGTAAAATTGATCAAATATTACATATATAGGAAGTTAAAAAAAACCCTGCAACATCTTATTACTGTTTAAATGATTATTTTATTAAAATTAATCAACCTTAAAGTTTCAATTGACCAGTAACCTTCAGATGTGCAAGATATATATAAATACATGAATACACATATATTTTATCATATAAATAAACAACATATCTCCTTATAAATTGACTCATTTTCATATATTATATGTCTTATTACATATATACATATATTGTAACAGTCAAGATGAGCTAATAGTTGCAAAATTACCACCAGGATGACTTAAACCACCACAACTCACTCCAACCTACATACTATTTCATTTCTTTTAGGTTCGGTTATCAGGGAGAGGTAGAGACTCTTAAAACTAGTTTATTAACTATATGACTTCCCTGTGGTAAAACAAGACACCCGGTGCAATGTATATATAAAATACAAACACTTTATTAGTAATTAAAGTTACAAACAAATAAACAAAAGAAGTGACTACAGTTTAATTAGGTTGCTAGATTTATAAAATAGTGGAAATTACATTAATTGATGTTTCCATATATAAAAGTTTGAACATACAACAGACATATAAATAGGAACTTTGAGTGATGAAAAATTGATTTTTTGGGGGCAGATATCCCTGAAGCAAGTCCATGATGATAATTATAAGTTAAAGTAAGTTTAATTAACTCTAGAAAAATATGATTAAATAGATAATGCATAACTCTTATGATCATGACCAATAAAAGCTGAAATATCAAGCTTTAATACATACAAGGGATAAGGAAGGCGGTACTGAGTTGCTAAAGTAATAAACAATTCAATAATGAGGTAAACTGGAATACGATCGCCTCCACGATGTCATATACCAAGTCTTATAATAAGACATGATGGGAATATTTTCACTGTTGCAAAGTTAGATACAAATTTCATAAAATAAATGGGTCATGGAATGAAGGAATGAGAATCTTCATATAACCCTAAATAACTCTCATTAACAGGCAGGAATGATCCACTGCACTGGAACAAGAAATAAGAAGACCCTCTGGGTTTGGAAAATAAAGGACTATTTCCACATTTGCATGGAACTTAGACAAACGGAACCCGTCAAATTAAATTTTCTGAAGCAGGGATATATGTCTGCTGAAGAAATGCAGTAAGATAATAAAGAAATTAGACAACCCAGTAACACTATATTTATATATAATAACAAACATTTGGACTTAAATTTAAATCTATAAAACTTAAATGGTCATGCCATAAGTTTATCATATGTGGATATCTATTTTATAGCCTAGATCAAGGCCTACACAATTTTATAAAGAAATTAATCCCTGCTTAATTAGAGATCTGCCCTTAGTCTTACAGACATACAGAATTGTTGGTACGATAGCCTACAATGATTATATATTACATTGTGTTAAAAGTATTAAAGAATTAAACTATCGTATCCTATATAGCAGTGGTCTTCAATCCTTGATCCGCAGACCTGTGCCAGGCCACAGAAGTTTTTTACAAGTCTGTGGTAGACTGGCAGGAAAGTTTGTAATAACAAAATAATAAGAGTTTAAACTTTTAATTGATATAAACAATTTTTATTTATTTTTTCATCTCATTTTTACCCAATTAAAAAAAAAAGAAACAGAATTAAAATAAAATCTAATCAATCATACATAAATTAATTTGTTTTTCTAGTTATCACAATTGTTTATGGGGGGTAGAATTAAATTTTTTATTATTTTTCTAAAAAAATTCAAAATTAAAAAAAAAAATTCTTTATTATACAAACTCCATATATATAAAACTTCATCTTGTATATTTAACATTGTTGTTTTGATCAGTTATAACAATTATGCTCATCTAAGGCTAAGCAGTTTATATCTTTAAGAAAATTTATCTATAGACTTCTGCCAGTCCATGAAACCTTATCCTTATTTTTGCCGGTCTGTGAAACCTTATCCTTATTTTTACCTGTTCGCAGGTGTGAAAAGGTTGAAGACCACTTCTATATAGTATACATATATATTTGTTAAAATAAAGCAAAGTTTTAACTTTTAACTAATAATTAAATATTACTGTAATCATGTAGCAAAAGAATAAACATAAATAAAAATGCAGATCTGACCACAGAGTTGAAGCATTAACATAGGAAGATGTTGGTGGAGCTGGCACATCATTCAATACTTCTGAAAATACTGAGGTGAAGTTTGAAGAAGTGATAAGCAAAAAAACAACCCTTTTGAGAGCTTTTATGTTATCCAAACATCAGGCCACATAATCAAAAAACTTTCATGTGTTTCATTTTTAGGCAGACAGCACACTTATTGAATATTATAAAACTACTAAGAATACAGCTTGAGTAACCAGATATTGGCTAACATTAGAAGTTGTATTTTTACATGTGTACAACTCTATAATATACACATCCATTATGGTTATCTGCAAAGAGTTCTCATTTGAATCCTCACTTATTATGGCCATCTGCATAGATCCATCATTTGAAACCTTGCTTTACTGGTCTTGAGTTATCAAATTATTTCATGCTATTCTGATAAGTAAATTTCCTAATAGCTTTCTAACATCTGATATGCAGTGCTCTAATTTATATTACAGGTCTAATTTTACAAATTTTATCACAATTTTTAATTTTAATATTTTTTATTGTCATTAAAATGTAGATAAGAAAATATATGAAAAAAAAAAAAACTTCTGAAAAATGAGGATATTTTAGTTTCGGGTGAAAACTTAGGATATCCTTTGCTCTATCTATACACAAGTGTCATATAAAAAATGCTTATTATTGTAATGAAAAATACTCATGGTATAAATGTATTTAGCCTAAAATTTTTCTTGATCCCTGTTAGTAATGATTTTTTCATATATTTTTCTATCAAATAATAATTGAAAAGTAAATAAATAAATAAATACATACTTATGTAGGATTAAAAACTTATGATAATAACATTCAATAATGAAAATTCATTCTAATCTGATAAGGATAAAAAAGATTGTGAGATAAAGACAATTGCTGCACTTATGGATAAAGATCGCTTGTTAATTCTATTTTTTCTAGGAACCTTAACTATTACTATTTCTGAGAAATCATGAGCAGAATAGCCTCCAACTCCCATATGGGGAAATTAATCAATGCTTGAATGGGTTGAATAATCCTTTTTTTTCTTGTGTCATAGCATCTGCCGGGAAGCGAACCCGCTAACCCGGGACAACTGCTTGTAAGGCAGCTGTGCTGACCACTCGACCTTTCCCCAATAAATATTAAACTGCAAGAACAATAAAAGTGGGGAAAAAAGAAAAGAATGCTAATTGAAAAAATCATCATAAAATTGTTAATTTTTGTTGTAGATAAATATTTTCCGCCAGTAAATGAAAGATGAATCTAAAGATCTAACTTGCGTGTATGTGTATTGTGTATGGATTCTATGTTATTTTAGATAGAAGCAATGATTGCTATATTAAAAAACAAAATGAGTTCTATATGCTAAACGCATACAACTGGTTAAAAAAAAATAACGTAGCAGATTAAATAAATTACTACACATATATTTTAAAATAAAATTAAAATAAAAAAGGTTCAATTAATATGCTTAAATTAGTAATTAAATGATACAGTATCATTTTTATTTTGTCTTTTTTAAATGGTTTTTCTAAGGACTCTACTTAGTATATGTTTAATTTTTTATTTACTAGAACTTATAACACTAACAAATAGCAATAATTTAAAGACATTTTTGTAAAAAAAATGAAGAGAAGAGGGAAGATTATCTCTCTATAAGTTCTATGAAAGTTAGTACAAAAATGCAATTAAAAAAACAACTAATATTTTTTATTTCATTATAGCAATGTAAAAATAAATGTCTTAATACATATTGAAATGTTCTATAAGTTATATATCCAATATTTATTAAAATTAAATTATTATTTAATATTTCCAGCAGCATAGTGGTGCTTTAATAGCTTAATGAATGGAACCTTTCTAAACTACTCATTTCAAATATTACTTTATTTTTCAAATTATCAGAAAATTAGTATAGACTATGCATGTACTTCATATGACATTTTGGGCTATTTTAAAAGCTTTCCTCAAAATAAAATATTTTGAAAATTATTTTTCTAAATTACATATTTTTAAAAATATTCCTCCTTTAATTTTAATTTTTTTTTTTTTAAAGGATTTTAATAACATAATTCATAAAGATTGTTCTGGATTACTTCAAAATTATTTTTCAGTAGATTACATTACTGTGATGCTTAAAAGAATGAAAAATTAGATGTCAGTCTATGCAAGTTATTCTTCATATTACATATGTGTGTGCTCATATAAATTGTGTACACACATGCAGACTTTTCTGTAAATTATTTTAAAAAATATCCACATGATGATCTTATTACATTATTAATCAATAGTTTGCATAAACGTACTTATGTATATATGTTAGTATATATGGTACTTAAGTATTAGTTTAGACACTACAATTGATTACAAATAATTCCGGATATAAATTATTAATCAATGAAGTAAATTATTTAAATTTTAAATTAGTTAGTGAATATATTTCCATCATTGGAAATAAGATTTTTTTTTTTTTAGATTTGAAGTTTGGTATTATGCGTGCTGTGTGTCTATGACGGCACGAAGTACTGTGTATGCCAAGTGGGGAAGAATAACTTAGGCAGCACAAAGTGCCATAAAATATTGTAATGAAAACAGATTCTTGTTGATTTGTCAGAATTTTTCTTAAAAAGTCATTTATAATTTATGGAAATAAATTAAACAATTTAAAATTTGAATCATTTATTTCATTGATTAATAATTTATATTTGGAATTATCCATAATCAATTTTGTGTCCAGATTAATATTTAAGTATGGTATATATTTATAAAAATTGCATTTAAATCAATACTGCTAATGACATAGAATTGCCTCTTTAAAGGTTTGTAAATTGTAACTTAATAATAAAGGCTAACTGCTGTAAACATTTGAAAACCAATCTCATAATTTTGTTTAGATTCTAGAAACAGAAAAATTTTGAATAACCAAATTAATTATATTGGTATATATATTTGCTAAAATAAATTCCATGGAAATTGAATTTAGATAACACAAATAGGTATGCTGTGACTTTTTTCAAAGTTTAGAGCTGATAAGTAATGATATCACTTAATCTACCATAGATATCATAAATATAAGCAAGGAAAAAAAGTCATTGTTTGCTAAGTGATGTGTAGTATCCATTGATTTTATTTATAGTTAACATTGTTTGGAACAGAAACTTAATGAAGAAAAAGGGAAAGTAACTGAAGGATTTTTAGTTGTGGAACTTGTAGGAAAAAGTTGTCTGCATATAGTTATGATTGCTAAGATATAAAAAAATAAATTAAAAAATGATGATAAAAGATGTTTATTAAGAGAGGAACTGAATAGAAAAATAATGAAGTGATACAGGAAAAGTTACAAAGTATAAAAGAAAAAGAGGTAGGAAAAATAATGGATAGTTTAAAAGGAATTGGATATTTAAGATTTGTTTATGTAAGAACTGCTCTTTGCCAAATGACTTCTGGTGATGTATATAATTATTATAAATAAACATGAATTACAATTTATATTATATAGTAAATTATTTAGTAGATAATATAGCAAATTAGATATTAAAATAACAGAATAAATGCAATGGTTTTATTCATTCGGCTATACAAATAATTTTGGGTTTTCCTTAGTTGGAATCGATAAATAGAACCTGTAATTTTTAAGTCAACACTTTTACTTTTGTGCTGAAGAATTATTGAAGTCTTCAGGAAAGGAAAAAAGTAAATAATTAGAATTATGAAATTATTTTGAAATCTGAAATTAGGAAATAAAAGTAAAATAAAAATCTATGAAAACCTTATTTGATTATTTTTGGAAATTGTAAATGACTATTTCTGCATACATGGTTTATATATATATAAAGTGAGTATTATTTTTGATATATGTAAAATATTGCCTAATGTTTTCTAGCTGTATACTGTGATTTTTTAAATTTTATTTGAAAGGTTAATTAATATACTCGTAGTCTTGCAAGATCAAATTCAAATAGCAGAAAATTATATTCTTTCCTTTAGAGGGCTTAAATTAGACTTATTTTAACTTCAATTTTGAAAAATTCTAATCTTTTATATATAGCATACTTGGCATTCTGCTATTAGAAAAAATAAAATGCTTAGAAATCTTTTTTTTTTTTTATGTGATGTAAATTCAGATGTTCTATTGGTTAAAGTTAAATTGATTATAACAGAGAAAAGTTTGGATAGAAATTTTATTTCTGCAGTATTCTTTTTTCCAATCTTTTGGGGAAAAAAATATATGTATGTATATATCTATTTTTTTATAAATATTTTGCTATGCAATTCAGAATTGGAATTTCGATAAAGGATAATAATGTGTTTACATATAGTTTTACTTAAATAAACAAACAATCAAAAAAATACACATTTTAGTTTAAAATGTATAATGATTGATGACGAAAGACCGTTAAAATTGAAATGAATACAATTAATTGTTCGAAGTTTTGCTCTGGCACAGCTTTTTATATAGAACTCAAACTTTGATTATTAAAAAACGTAAAAATTATTGGTGATTTTAAATATAAATTTGGTGAAAAATAATAAAAGATAAATTGACTGTATTATTGAGTTTTAGGAATAAAAAAAGAAAGAGAATGAGTATAAAAAGAACATTTATTAAAATGAGGAATTGAATAAAGAAATAATTTATTAATTTGCATATAATTTTTTTTAGTGTTTGTATTAATAATTATTTCTAAAAGATTCTGTAGAAATTCTATTCAGTCACAATTGTCAAAAATTTTCCATTTCTGTTATTATATGCATATATTGAAAAACTGGTAGCCTTGTGATTCATGATAAGCAAATGGAGATGATTAAATTTCATTTTTTCATCGACTTGAATTTAGGATTCTAATAATATATGGAAAATCAGATCCAACTGGTTTTATTGTGAAATCTAGAAAAAAGTTGTTTGCAATCTTGTATCAAGGCAATTCAATCTCCTATATGATTTTAGTTTTTTTATTGAAAGATTTCCTGATTGAACTTTCAGAAATGAAATTTTGAGGCATGTATTAGGAGAAGAAATTACAGATTGAATAAATGCTAAATCTGTGAGATAATTTATGCATAACAAGATAAGAACCATGATAAGAAAGTGAGTTTTAATTGATGTTTATTATAATAATAATTGAGTATTCAGCAGCTTGATGTGAAATTTTTTTACATCAAACAATATCCAGAAAATAGGAGAAAAATACAGGGGGTGCCATTCTTAAAACATATTAAAACTCCAGATATTAGCAGATTATCAAGGAGATTATTTTTGGAAATAATTTTAGGTCTAATCTTTGATACCCAGGAAAAATAAGCTTCATTCCAAGATCATCTGAGTATCATGGTTTAGTGTCATATTTCTGCTTTTTGTTGCAGAAGATTAGATTGAGTTTATCAGATTCTTCATTATTGTTTAATTTCAGGATTAGATGGCATTTAACTAATAGTATGTAAATTCTGAAGGTGATATTGATAAAAGCAGTAAAAAGATTTGTTTTATATTGATTATTTTGAAAAGCAAACAGTATGATGAACTATTAATTCATTGAAACAAAACATAGATTAAGACATGTCCTTGTTCCTAATTTGCTTTAATAGACCATTTTGCTTGACATTATAAAATATAATAATAATACTACAAATTGGTGTCTGTATTTCTTCAAAATAATATACATAAACTTATAAATAAATATTAGAAAATATAGTAATTAAAATTTGTTAAAAAGAATAAAAAATATAAACATTACTCAGGAGCGCTTTCAACTATTTTCATAGTGTTTGTCAACTAATACTCTGAAAGGTCCACCTTCCCATAATTCTGTGCATGCCTATTGATTAAATCTTGATTGTATTTATATATTAACATAGCTTCCTTAATTTATTATTATTACTTTCAATTTGTAATATTTTTACATTATTATAATTGAAATCAAAACCATATATACATGATTTATTATGGTCATAAAAAACAGCTGATAAATTATCATTATCTTTAGAATTTTGTTTCCTATTTTGAACTCTTTTTAATAACAACAAGTGCTCTTTTGTTCTTTTCTCCAATGTGCATCTCAATTCACCTATATATCCACTACCACACCTACACATCCATTTATAAATGATACAATTTTTATTTGTAAATAAGGTTTTATCTTTACAGTTCTTTATTAATTTATTTAATGTAGGTGATGCATAAAATGCAATGTCACATATATCTTTATAAATTTTCCTTATGAAACTTGCCTGTTGATTCAAAATATATGGTATTGATATCCAAATTTTATTATCATATAATTATATAATATTATCATATAATTATGATCATATTTATTATACTATTAAAAATTTTAATTCGAAATATAAATAGAAAAATAAAAATAAGATTAATAATGATGTTAATTCTTCCGATAATAAAATTTGGATATCAATACCATATATTTCGAATCAACAGGCAAGTTTGTAAGGAAAATTTGTAAAGGTATATGTGATATTGCATTTTATATACCACCTATATTAGATAAATTAATAAATAACTGTAAAGGTAAAACCTTGTTTACAAATAAAAATTGTATCATTTATAAATGGATGTGTAATTGTGGTAGCGGATATATATAGGTGAGTCGAGATGCACATTGGAGAAAAGAATAAAAGAGCACTTGTTGTTATTAAAAAGAGTTCAAAATACGAAACAAAATTCTAAAGATAATGATAATTTATCAGCTTCTGTTTTTTATGGCCATAATAAAACATGTATATATGGTTTTGATTTTAATTATAATAATGTAAAAATATTGCAAACTGAAAGAAATAATAATAAAAGAAAAATCAAGGAAGCTATGTTAATATATAAATAGAAGCAAGACTTAATCAATAGGCAGGCAACAAATATTAAGATCATGGAATTATGGGAAAATTGACCTTTTAAAGTATTAGTTGACAAAGCTACAAGGATAGTTGAAAGCGCTCCTAAGTGACGTTTATATTTTTTTGTTCTTTTAAACAAATTTTAATTACTGTATTTTCTAATATTTATTTATAAGTTTACATTATAAAATTTGTCTATGTAGGTAAATTCATCTTTTTAAGCTAAAATCTTGATTATTTTTAAGTTGGATATGACCCAAAATTATTAATGGGAATTAAAATCACTTGTAAATGCAATCATATGATGATCTGAATTCAGTCTGTATTGGAAAGTTGAACTGAGTACCATGCTTTATTTTATTTGATGATTTGAAATATAGATAGATATACTACAATTAGGCTGTGTTCAGATAGTTATCAATCTGAAGATAAACTTTTTAAAAAAGAGAACAGTTTTAATGAAACATTAGGTTCCCTGTATTATTATTCTATCAAAGCTTTATGATGATGTATTATTATATTGGAAAGAATCTCCATTTTTTTAAATATAATATATTCTCAGTGCTTAAAAAGCATTTTAAGATATTTGTGTGTGGGGAAAAAGATCTTTTGCGAAAGGTATGCTAGTATCTGAGGTGTTCTGTAATTGCTAGCATAGTATCATTGCAGCCTATAGTGTTTTAATAATCTTAGTACACTTATCACTATAGTATTTTTGAATAAATCATGTATGTAAAGTTTTGTCTGCTTGTATCATAATATGAAGCCTGGCATCCATAATAAAGCACTTTGTTGTATATTGAAACAGTAAGGTTTGCTTTGCAGATCTTCGTTTCACCTTTTCTCACCTATTTCCTACCCTCATACCTTAGTTTGAACCCCAATCTATCGTAGTGTGTCTGCAATACGCTTATATACTGAAAATCCCGCCTAATTTTAAACCACGAGTACAATGCTCGTATTATATATAAGTATAATTCATTCCCAAATAAATAAAATATTATAGGTTATGTATATGTTCACGTAATTTAGATATCTTTAAAAGTAGGTTATATAAGTTGTAATTGCGCACACACTATGATATGCATTTTAAAACATATCAAAATTATAAATTGTTAAAGTTATTTTGTTTGAATCTATTTACAAATATATATTACCGTCGTAATATATTTTGATTTAAAATAAAATTCATTAGTAAATATTCGTTTAGTAAATAGATTCAAATATTGCAATTTAAAAGTAAAATAATTTTTGTTTAATTTAATAAAAATCATTCCAAATATTTCTTTAAAAAAATTGAGGGACAATAGTTTAATTAGTTAATATTATATAAGTTTATCTAAAAACAGCAGATGTCCACTTAAGGTTTTCTTTAATTAATAAAAGTAATTTTTAATTAAATCTAGTTTGTAATTCGAATGTCGACGGAAAGTAACAAAAGAAATTAATTAATGTTGAATTCCTTTAGACATTCGGATGATTTAATTATAGCTGATAAGTCTGATATATTTTTATAATGCTCCAGGGCAGTTCTATTGTTAAAGTCTACTATAAAAAGAAGGGTTTTCTTTTGTTCTCCATTCTTCTAATGTTTCTAAGAGAAATCATTCTGAGGTCTAATGTGTCTAACCAAAATTATTGTAGTAATTTGTAAATCTTGACATGACAGAGTAGAGTGCAAGAAGGCTATTTCTCTCCGAAATGGTCATATGCTGCCGTAGACCATCGGAAGTTATCACACAAGGAACCCCGGAACTGCTGCTGCTGCCAAAAATATGAACATTTCCAGATTTTGCTGTTAAATTATATAAAAACCTGCCGACCATCAATCTACCTAAAAATGCTTCTCCAGAGGTAACCCTAAATTAACCCAAGAGCTCTTGTGATAACTAACATGCTATTTCACATAACTTCATTATGTATTTCTTTAACGTGTTTAAATATACTCAACATTTTGCTCTCTATCCTAGGGTTAATATTTTCTATTTATTAAGCTTTCTGTTATTTTTTTATTATAATGTGTCAGAATCGTCTTTGACCGAGTGAATTATTCTTTTTGTTGAAACTAAGACGCCGCTATAAAGGCATATTTTAAATTTCTAAATAATTTCCAATTTTTATTATCTTGCAAATCACTCGTTCGAGGGCGATTCTTTTCTTTAATATATAATATAATCACATAGTTTAAAATCTACATGTTATTGATTTTAATCTACTATGAGAGTATGTGTGAGGTCAATGATTTAAATGTGTCCCCAAATGCATGATTGTGTATATAAACCTATACTTACTTTTCAAACCCGCATGTGGTCAATGATTTAAATGTGTCCCCAAATGCATGATTGTGTATATAAATCTATACTTACTTTTCAAACCCGCAAGCATGCATTTTCTTATTTTAATTACCGTGTTCTACTTTAATTACAAAGTTTATCTTTGACGTCGAGAATGTGCGGACCCTTTTAAATGAATTTTGGGGAATTTGATTGGGCATTTCTCTTAATCCAAGTAAAACCCATTTAAATGTTTTATATATACTAGTCTCGTATTGCTAGTACATGAATTGGTTGTTGAGATCGCTTTGTTTTACTTTTCCAAGGATTCTTTACACGGCTAAGTCCATTCTCTTTTTTTGCGGTTTCCAGGCAGAGTGTGTCCCCAAGTGACACACCTGGGAATTAAACGCAATCGTCACCCAGTCGCTAAGTTTCGGCTGTTCATCAAAATACTTTCTTACGGGTTAGCGGCGAGACGCCCTCCGTAATCATTCTGGATATTCGATATTGTTTTATTTTATATTTATTTTACAAAGCATCCGTGACTTAAACGTGTCACACCCTCCAACTTTAATAAATTCATTATCAGCAATACTGACCTCCCAATGCAACTATTATTATTATTCTCAAATAAATGCTTTGATCACATTCCCACTTTGTTGCTTAGTAAGCTTTTGTCCGTGCTATTCTCGAAATCAATAAATATTTTAGAACACTTAATTTTCAAATATTTTCTTAGACTTGTATAATTGTTCAAAGCACCTCGCATATGTTCCTATCTCATCAAGCACATTATTGTAATGCTATTAACCCGAGGAATAGAATATATCACCTTGCTTTAAAACCTTTTGTCATTTATTGAAATATAATGCCAACAATTATTTAATACGCGTCCCTGTCTCATATAAGCAGACAGTGGCGTTATATATATGATTTATATGAATAAATTTTGTGAAATTATTTAAAACTAAATTTGATATCTTATTTTATTGATTCCTATCACTGTCTCAGTCTATATATATATTTTCTGCATTTCTTTTGTAAATCCATAGACGTTAATTAGCCACCCAAGCTTCTTTTAGTATAGAGTCTTTTGTTTCTCCCTGACCACCAGGCACCAGTCAAAGGTTATACTAGTAGTGGCATCAGATGCATTATCACGTAGATGGAGCTGTGAAATTTGGACTTTAGATTCGAACTTGTTCAGTTTCGTGTCTGGGGTTTGAATTCTGCAGTGTGTTAGCGAGATAGACGATTCTGACTGTTACTATATGAAGATGCAAACTACATAAATAATGAATCACAGATTGTTTTACATCAGAGAAGTAATGACTAGAATGTTAGAAAGAAAAATCAAAAATAGAAAAAAAATGCGTGTTTATGTTTAAAATAATTTTAGTTTCAACTTCAGAATTTTGTTTGTTTTATATTTTTAGTAGTTAGTATATTACATTGTCATAACTTGTTTGGGATTCATATTCTAGAGGGAACTTGTAATTCTTTCATGAAGCTAAGGAATTTTCAAGCAAGTTCAATATATTTTATTTTTTAAATCCACAATTAATTTATAAATGGTATTTGAGTTGGTCATTGTCAGTGTATTAACTGTAAAAGAGGAATCTTATGATGATGACACAAACTTTGTCACTGGTTTACTACCACCTTTAACTGAATGTTTTATAGATGTGATCTAATAAAGATGTGACATAGTTGTAGGCACTATTATTAAGATTAATGTATAACTTTAAGCCTATTAGATTGTTGTATTTTAAAAGATTTTATTATATGTATATCTGCAAGAATAGGTCCATACATCCGTATGTATATATTTACATTTTTAAGTGTATGCACGTAAATATAAATCCATAATTTTCGACTCAACAAAAACGGAGTTCCTTAACTGAATTTTTCACTTAATTGCTGTTATTATGTGTAGGTATTAAGTTTTCTCTTAAAGGCAGGTTAAGGAATTAGTAAAATTATTATAACTAAAAGATAACAATCACTCACTGGCATTGATCATCTATCATAATTCTCTAGTCTGTAATTGTAATTAATTCTATTATCTTAATATTTAGAACAAAATGATCAAATAGCAATATAAATTAAAACAGGCAAAACGCTTTATATGTATTGCCACTCAGTGCAAGCCAGAGTAATCAATGGATGCCAGAAGGCTTGTGCATAAAATCCCCATCTTGTGCCTACTCATCCAATATCCCCAGACTAGTTTCTGGCTTGTGGCCTTCGTCAGTGAGGAGCCTTGGATCTGAGAGCACTGCACTTAGATCTTAGGATCTAATGCAACCCTCCAGCATCCACCTTTTATTTCTACTTAACTGCAAAACTATGAGACTTAAATTGAAAACATTTTCAATCCAAGCTCATCAGCTTATATAGTCATTCAGTTCAGTATCTATACATTTTGATGTCTTTGGTTCTTTAATAACCATAGCCACTGCTATCCTATTAGGCAGGATTGGTTTTAAGCCAATAAACATCACATGATCATCATTTCTTATTCTTGCTCTTAATTGTTATTAGAACAGGCAAAACAATGGATGCCAGAAGGCTTGTGCATAAAATACCCATCTTGTGCCTATTCATCCAATATCCCCAGACTAGTTTCTTGCTTGTGGCCTTCGTCAGTGCAGAGCCTTGGATCTGAGAGCACTGCACTTAGATCTTAGGATCTAATGCAACCCTCCAGCATCCACCTTTTTTCTTTACTTAACTACACACTGTTATATTTTCAATCCAAGCTCCTCAGCTTATATGGTCACTCAGTTCAGTACCTATACATTTTGATGTCTTTTTTCTTTAATAATCATAGTCATCACTATCCTATTAGGCAGGATTGGTTTTAAGCCAATAAACATCACATGATCATCATTTTTTATGCTTGCTTTTAACTGTTATTAGAACAGGCAAAACTCTCTATATGTATTGCCATTCAGTGCAAGCCAGAGTAATCATTGGATGCCAGAAGGCTTGTGCATAGAATCCCCATCTTGTGCCTATTCACCCAATATCCCCAGACTAGTTTCTGCCTTGGGGTCTTCATTAGTGAGGAGCCTTGGAACTGAGAGCACTGCACTTAGATCTTAGGATCTGATGCAACCCTCCAGCATCCACCTTTTATCTCTACTTAACTACAAAACTATGAGACTTAAATTGACAACACTATAACATTTTCAATCCAAGTTCATCAGCTTATATAGTCATGTAAATCTGAATTCAGTTCACTTACCTATACATTTTGGTGTCTTGTTCTTTAATAACCATAGCTACCACTATCCTATTATGCATGATTAGTTTTAAGCCAATAAACATCACATGATCACCATTTCTTATGCTTGCTCTTAACTGTTATTAAAACAGGAAAAACTCTATACATATTGCCACTCAGTGCAAGTCAGAGTAATCAATGGATGTCAGAAGGCTTGTGCATAAAATCCCCATCTTGTGCTTGCTTACTCTTCCAATATCTCCATACTAGTTTCTGGCTTGTGGCCTTCGTCAGTGAGGAGCCTCGGATCTGAGAGCACTGCACTTAGATTTCTGGCATCCATTGATTACTCCGGCTTGCACTGAGTGGCAATACATATAGAGAGTTTTGCCTGTTTTAATAACAGTTAAGAGCAAGCATAAGAAATGGTGATCATGTGATGTTTATTAGCAATATAAATTAACAAATATTATAACATTTTGTATTCAATTCTTTTAATTCAAAACTTTTGTATTAGTTTTTGTTTAAGCTTTCATACTGAAATGGTATTATTTTTGTCTAACATCCCATTTCACCTACTATGTCTCATAGTAATATTCTTTCCCTAATTCAAACCTCTCCAAATTCGCATATATCATCATATAATAATGTATTTAATGTATAATAGCATATATTTATGTGTATGTGCATATACTTGTATATTTGCGTACATAGATATTAATGTCTGTATACGTATAGATATAATACATATACTAAGTTATAAATTATATATAATTAAAAATAAGTTCTGTAAACATTGTTGTATGTGTATAAAAGCACCTACATATGTATGCGGATGAAGTTGCAATGTAATAGATATTATAAGCATTGTGATACTATTGGAATTATTTTATCTTTATGTTATGAAATTAAAGTACAAATTTACTTTTATTTGCATATAAATCTCCAATCCTAGAAGTGCCATAATTACACATATATCAGAATGTTTAGAAAACTTAAATCTCTTTTAAAAGATCATCTGATTCTTGAAAAATATTACGTTACACACACTTGGTTTAATTTTGTGGGAACCAAGATTAGATTTTTAAAATAAATTCTAAAATAGATTTTAAGACAAAAGAAAAGCAGTCAAGCTGCACTATTTTATGAATTACTCAGGTTTTTCTTTTGTCTTTTCTAAAGTTAATAAAATTATGTTAAAACTTAAGATTAAAATTTTATAAACTGTAAACAAGTTAATGGCTTTTTCAGGGGGAGTAAAAGAATTAATATTGAAAACCCCTAAAATTAAGCATTTAGGTTCACTCTCTCAAATTAATGATTCATTTGCTGCCCGGGGCCATGCTCGTTTTAACAATGGAAACAAGCGGCTAGAAGGCAACAGATTTGCCATCTTCCTCCGGAAGACTGGTCTATTGGAATGTCGAGACCAACAGCCTGTCATGAAGACATCGGACAAACCAGTCCAGCAGAAAATATCAGTGGCAAATGCCATGAAGGATGACTCAGCTAGAAGAAGATCAGTAACATTTCTTCCCTCAGAACTCTTTAAAATTAAATCTAAAATTAAACTGTTTTAATGAGTTTCTCAAGATCACTATATAACTGAACGTTCATAAATTTATAACTTTTAAATGTTGTTTCAATAAATTAAACTTAAGCTCTGTAATAATTTAATGTGACTTTAAAGTAATAATAATAACTGTAACATTCTTGCCTATATTAATTGAATATTTATAATTTAATAATCTTCTCTAAACATAATAACTGTAATCAGTTATTATAATATTATATCTATACTGTCCTAATCTGTGGTCATTTCGCCATGATTCAAAACAGAGATTATTAATAGTAATAATATTAGGGAGATGATTAGAAGCTCTCACGTAAATGATTTATGCTGCTCTTTAACACACACCTAAATCTCTGTTTTGATACATATTCTACATATATGTATATTTAGTTAAGCTATTATGTTTTAGCTTATCATAATTAAGGTTTGCATATTAATAAACTAAGTCTAGTTGATGAATAGCAACAATGATATTTTAAAGTATATTATAAGTAATTAGTTAAGTCCCAAAATAGGCTTTATTCCTCCTTAGTTTATAATATAAACTATTGAGATTTAATCAGTAAACTAGATCACTTTAATTAACCCCTTTTAAGCATGTTTTATATATGCTAATTTACAAACTGGCATATAGTAGTTTCGTAGATCGAAACTATAGATTTAGCACTTTAGTTTAATATTTGATATTTTGGAAAGTGCTACAAGTGTCTCCTTATAAAGCACATATGTGCAATATGCTTTGCTATATATATATATATTTTCTTATTAAAATGTGCTTTTGGTTAATGCCATCACATTAGATTAGTTCGGACAGCTCTCTTTTAGAACTGGAACATGAGGATCGAGAACTGTAATTTAAGCTGCTTTGATCTCCCGAACTAAATGTTCTTATCTTTGTAATAGCAAGTCGTATGGTCCACGGGAAACGAGTACTTGGTATTGAATCCCATGATTAATTACACATTTGGGCCGCAATTCTTATTTAGTTTATGTAGTGCTGTAGTCTCTGAAGCTATGCTGCAAATCACTAGTTCGCCCTCCATAGTATAATTTAGTTCAGCATTGATCTGAACACCAGATCTAATTTATATAAAACAATCTGCATAGGGAGCACATTTATTGCTCATTATATAATATTAATAAATAAGCTATATTTGTCATTTTTCAAGCTTAACTCTTAGCAAACCTCGTAGGAATGGTATAGCATAATTCAGGCATGAGTATAAATCATAGATAATAATAATAATGGTAATAAACTTAAAATTAAATGATTTGAAGAACATTCTAAAGATGAGTCCTTATATCTAAATCCATTCATCATTGTAAGACATCTGCTAGTGTAAATCCCAATTCATTTCTATTTTGTATTAATTAATGTATGATTTAATAATTAAATATCTTAAAACTTATAAATGTTTAATTTGTTATTCGCAACCCATCCTAAACATTATTCAAATCTATTTTGATTTATTGTTAGTTATTAATATAAGCATTATCTAGCTAGCCATATAGTCGTTATTCTCGGAGTCTCATATTCCACTCTTTGCTATTGCCGGCACGTGAACTAAAAGAGGCCGAGTGTAACTTCATATCTGTCATTCATATAGTAGTAAATCACAGAGCATTGGTGAAGAAACCGAGGTACGTTCTGATTCGAGGTCTCAACTCTCATCTAGATCAGCTTTGGTATAATTTGCCAAAAATTCTTGCTTTTGTTGCGTGAATGTACAAATATGGCCGTTACAATATATATTTAGTGATAAATCAAAGAAAAAATTTCATATGCATATAATTTATATATTCAAAACATTGTCTTTAAATTTGTTTGAATAAACATTTAAATTTTCTTTTTGATTATTTTAAGAAATTATGTGGGTATGTAAATTGTGAGAATTAAAACAAAACCTGAAAACTGTGATCCCATTTCCTCCTAAAGAAAACTTAAAAAACTCAGCTCTTTTATTACTTTATTTAATTAATCACTTTTATGATATTATCTTGATTGTTAATTAGATTGAAATAAAAAAAGAGTGAATGGTGTGTAGGACGATGTTTATATAATTAAAAATATCTTTGTATTATTAAAAATTCTTATTTTCAAAATACTATCTTTTGATTATAATGCTAGAGTTATTTGTCTATACATATATATATATTATTCTGCATTCTTTATATCAGCATAGGTATTTTACTTTTAAGATGATCTATTATCATTATTTCATCAAAATGATGATTTTATATTTCTTGTTAAGAATATTCGTACTAGATTACTTATTGCCTTTTTTTTTAAAAAAAAATATTTTTAAATCTTTTTTTTAATTATTATTTTTAAAATTTTATTTATACTACTATAATTTTGATTTATATTATTATTACATATTAAAAAAATGATGTTATACATATGTGCACGTTGAAAAGTTCTTGTGCACGTGCAGTTTAATAAACAACACGTATTCTATTCTAAACATGGGGGGCAGAGTTGAACAAAATATAGTGTAATTTATGGTTCCACGGTTGCTCTATACCGTGTTTTCCCCGAAAATAAGACCAAGTCATATTAATTTTTTGTTTCAAAAGATGCCTTAGAGTTTAATTTCAGGACTGTCTGACTTTTTCATGTATAAAAATCTCTATTTATTCCCAAAGTACAAAAATATACAAAAATGTACATTTTTCAAATACAAAAATAACCAGAATTATAGCTATGTCTGTTGGTACATGCTTTTGCTTGTAGATATCTCTTGTAGGGACGGATCTTCTGCATCAATCTGCCAAATGACATCATGTGAAATCATTACATTTTTTTTGTAAAATATGTTTTGTATATTTGTCGATGTTTGTAATGGCTGAAAAGTTGGAACTTGAAATTCTGCTTTCTTTTAGGGAAAATGGCAGGGAAAACAGCTAAACAAATTTACGGGTGGTTTAATGGGATGTTAAATTCTCCATTACCAAAAAAGCATGGTGAGTGAAGTGAAATGTCAAGATGATGCTGATTTGTTTTTGAATGCAAACAGCATTGTTAATTCAGAATTCGTTTGTAGCAATCAGGCATTTAAAATCTACAAGTTTCGAAACTTTTGCATGATGCAATAAATGTAAATGTCCCATTTTGTGGCAATGTGAGGAGTGCATATTTCATTATGACAGTGTGCTAGCACAAAACTTAAGCGTGAAATAATTTTTCATTAAATTCAGCATGACACAGCTTATCCATTCACCATATTTCCTTGATCTCATTATGTGCAACTTCTTTTTATTCTCTCAAATGAAAAAAAATGTTTCATTTTTTTTTTTTTTGCAGACTTAGAACTAGTGAAGAAAAAAATGATGGAGATGTTAAAAGGTATCACTTTGCAAGTGTTGTCAGACTACTTCAAAAAGTGGAAAAACATATTTTGACTGGTGCATTACATTATATAGACTATACATTGAATGTGATTCAATTTGCAATACCTAAAAATAAATATATAATTTTTTATTACAAAATATGTCTGTGTATTTCAATGAAAAAATGAAATCCCAACTGACAATTTTAAATAAGGCTTATACTTGGGGCAGGGCTTATATTATCAGCATTCTGAAAATCATGCTGGGGCTTATTCTCAGGCTAGGTCTTATTTTTGGGGAAAACATGAAATTAAAGACAATGTGATAATGTACTCATTAAAATTTACAACATATTTCTAAAAAAATTGTATTAAGAGTAGCAAACAATGCCAAGCTACCATTAATGAAAATAGGAATGTGCTGTGTTTCTTTTGTTTAAACTTTTTTTTTTGAGAATTTTCATACTATACATAAATTATATATTTCTTGATTATTGTTTGCCATAAAACCCCATGAGTGTTTCAAATAAATATATCAATGCATAAGTATAGGAAGACAAAAATTCTTTCAAACACAGTTGAATTATATTTGCCTACAGTTCATAATGTTTCAGATTACTGGTCATGTCCCTAATATTGATGATCATAAAATATTAATAAAATTAGAAAAATATAATTTGCATATCTTAAGAGTCTGTGGAATTTCTAAAAATATTAGACACTTTCAAATATAAGAGAATAAACACAACACTTTCCTGTATTATGAATAATAAATAGTCTTAGTAATATATTTTCCCCCCAGTGTCTAGAAATATTTTATTAAATTGGTTAACTATGAAATAAGGGCAGTTTACAAATTCTTTTCAATTTTTTAAATCTATAATGCCATATTTCTGAGAAAAATATATATAAAAAGTCTGTACAATACACATATACTCACAATAAAGCACATGCATATTCACTATTATTTTAGAAATCATCACAATAGCTTTCAAGGACATATTAGTTCCAAAGAAGGTGATGAATTATATAAATATGTTATGAAAACTAAATAAAGTATAGCCCAAACCCACAAATATCCATGTATTTACATAAAAAGTTTGTTTTCAAAAATGTAGTTGTTTTAAAGACAAAGCTACGACATTTAATAATTTACTATTTAGAGTATTTTGATAATTTACTATTTAGAGTATTTTGATTCTGGGAGAAATAGGGATATTTAAGCAGCTTTCAGAATTATTCATGACTGGAAATTAAAATATTTTTTTTAATTTTGGCTATACAAACTTTGGAACATATTCTCATGAAAGGCTGCATAGCTAAAAATCTCATCTTTATTGCCATGGGTAGTCAGTTTTCATAAATACACAATCTTGCTTATAATGGTGAGTTTGACGAATTAGTTAATGTAATTGCCAAACATATATTCCTGAAAGTTGTTAATTGATGGTGAGAAAAGTTTGTTGTTATGGTAAAATTAATTATTGAAATTCACTTTTATCATGACAATGATATTAAATGTTAATAATATATATCAAAATTCACAAAAAATATCTGAATACTAAAAAAGTTAAAAATAATATGTATATAATATTTTATAATAAACACTTATTCACTATGCACTTAGCCAAAAATAATTGTTTCTTGAACAACAATTGGGATTTTTATATTTAACTTTGAAATAAAAGCATCGCACATCCAGAAGTTAATTAATTCAATCATTCATATTTTTATTTCAAGCTAAATATAAAAAATCCAATTGTGGTTGAAGAAAACATTTTTTTTTTTTTTTTGCGTTTTATAACAGATTAAATTTATAAAATATTATATATATTATTTTTATCTTATTAGTATGTGGATATTTTTTTAAAATTATTTTTATTCAAATTTAAAAATTGTTTTTAGTGCATATTAAATATAAATAAAATATTATATATATTATTTTTAACTTTTTAGTATTTGGATCTTATTATTTTTATTCCAATTTTAAAATGGAAAATAAAACAACTATCCATCTAATATTTGAAAGTAAATTTTTGGGCATTAAAAATCATTTCCAATATTTTTG
The DNA here is from genome assembly GCA_028023455.1 of Epiperipatus broadwayi. Classification (NCBI taxonomy): domain Eukaryota; kingdom Metazoa; phylum Onychophora; class Udeonychophora; order Euonychophora; family Peripatidae; genus Epiperipatus; species Epiperipatus broadwayi. The sequence continues at coordinate 105,305 of JAQFVV010000933.1, read as the reverse complement.
TTTATGAAATAAGTGTTTTTTAAAAAACAAACTTTTATAATCAAGTGAAATTAAGATTGTTTTTATTTTAATTTACTGGAAATGCTTTTTAGTGTAAGTCTTTTTTAAAAAAAATATATCGTCATCTCACGCACATCACTGAAAACTTACTGAATCAATATTGCATTTGAAATTCAGACTACTAATACCATTATCCTAAACAAATGATTTAACAACTCTGGAATATTTCATTGGCATCCTAAGTTAAATAAAAGTATTTAAATGTGTGAAAAAATGGTTTACACTTTTTAATTTGTGTAAAGATTATAATTATTGCAAAATATTATTTGAAAAATAACTTGTTCACAAAAGAAAAATTAGTTTAAAATTTAGAAGTAAGTGAAAAGGCCTGGGTATTATATAGGTGGACAAATCACATTCAGATTTGGGGAAAGCATGTTTTTTATGAATAGGTTGACATTATTATAAGAAATTATGAAAGTTACTGTAGAGAAATAGTTTAATCAGATTAGCAGATCAGAATAAATATCAACAGCTATCAAATTAGAAATCATAGTTTAATCATTGAATCACAGACTTCAGTTTTCAGTCAACTAAAGTGTGAAATTGGATTAATTCATCAGCTGTTCCTAATAGTAAACCTCAACTATTAGAGAAATAAAAATAACTAGTTATAAGTGAGCTAATTATTTGTCATTATAACCCCATTATAGTGATGAGAAGCTACATTTACATTCTCAAGGTTATTAGCTAAAGCCATTAAGCTTATATTATTCCATTGGTGTATAGCTATATTGTACCTAGAAAAATAGTTGATTTGTCTAAACCTAAGATAAGAGTTTTAAATGTTTACTGGCGTTACCAAAGAATGTTTCAAACATATCCAGAGATAGCTTTAGTGCCTGCATATTTTTTTTTTTTTTGTGTGACAATCAAGACTGATAATGACCAAGAAAACCTTAAAAACAATCTATAATATTATCAACATATAAAGTGACCGAAGAATTAAAGATAACTGTATTATATAAACAAATGAATTGGAAACATCTAATGAACTTTTAGAGTTCAGAAAAAAGAATCTGATTAGTCAAACTGTTGTGAAAAAGCTTCAAACAGAATTTATAATCTACTTGATAATAAGCACATTAAACTTTTAAATATTTTAATTTAAAAAGGACTCATGATGAAACATGAATTATTTATAAAATTTAAACTTATTTTAGTATATTGTAAGTATAGTTCTTTTTAATATTTTCTTAATTTTCTCTCTATATTGAAATTGTGAAAAGAATATTCTCACTTTTTCTGAAAATAAATTGAAAAGTTGCATGGGATGAGGAATTTTTTAAATTGTTATTATTAATAATATTTAAGATATTGAGAGAATTTGACTCATTTGCCAAATATTGTGAAAACTATAAAATAATAGATACAATTCCACATCCATTGGTAGATAGTCAGAAAATTATTTAAGACTAAATTAAGACTTAACCATATTCATATTTTTATATTTGACAGATGAAATTATTCAAATCTTAAAAAATATATATCTTTATATTATTTACTTTTAATAAATATGTTGCTTATTAGTTAATCTATCTTATTCTTATTTTATTTTCATTGACACATGTAAAGATCCTTCTTTATATTTTTAGTTAGATAAAAGTGGATAGTAATGTGTAACCATCATTCTCAGTATTTGTGCTTTCTGGAGCAGTAATGGGGAGAATTAGTAGACATGTGAAGGATTTGAATTAAGGTCTTTGGAATGCCCTTCAAACTTGAAAATAGTGTTCTGTAATATGTGTTAAATAAAATCAAAGCTATCTTATCAGACCCCCCCCCCCCCTCAGCATTTTAGTGCTAGGTGATGTATCTGGAAATATAACTAGTTGTTTTGTGAATTATGATGATTTATTTAGATGATATAGATTTTTTGTTTGATCATCATCAGTAACTTAAATGCCAGGTGTATGAAACTATATGTTATAATTAAATATGTTGAAATTAACAGAAGACTTAATTAAAAGTATCTATCTTAGTTACATTTGTGACTTATTGAATAGCAAAACAAATCTCTGAATACTCTTGAAAACTGAAGACCTAAGAATGATAGATTCAAAAATGGGTCATCAGACATCATTAATTACATTTTGAAATATGGAATTATGTAAAATCGTTTAATAAATGTGTATTATCCAAGCTAGTACATTTAGAAGACCAGAGTGAGATCACTAGCTTGGAAAATTAGTTATTATGATGTTAAAATAACCCTGTAAATTATCAATGCAACTCCTCCCGTTATATTTGTTTGGTAATTTGTGGCATGATTGTCTTATAATTAACTCCATTTAGAGAGTTTTCTAATCTTCAGCTTCTCCATCAGATTTTGTGACTCAACATCATGGCTTGATAAAAAATTTCACTTATCTTTAGTTTAACATTCCCATAATCCTATTACTATATATATATAGTTTATAGTAATAAGTTCAGTAATATTGTAAATATTCTTTTGTTTATTATTTGTACAAAGTTCTTTTATAGTACTATATAAATATGTATATTACTATATAAATTTATATATAGTAAGCATACCTTTACTTTATATGAGAATCTTTTTTTCCTTTAAAAATGTTTAAAAATTTGAAATCTTCTTTCTCATATAAACTACAATAATTAATAAAAACTGCAGCATTCATATAGGTTATATCTTTAGAATTTCAGAATTAATCCGGATTGTTTTTTTCTTCTTCCATCACAGTTTAATAATTAAATATATATAGTCTTATTAATAGTATAGCCTAATACTTATAACCAAAATTCAAATAATTATATAACTTTACAGACTAAAATTATTTTGAAACAAATTTCTCAAAATTTCTTTCTCACAATTAATTTGATAATAATTCTCAAGAAAATTTCCTTTTATGTTTTGAATCATGTTTTTAAAATAAACATATTTATGTATGTATATAAATATCCATATAGACATTAATTTTTTCTCATTTATTTTATATTATATGAAATAAAAAGGGATTAGGAGAGAAATTAAAAATAATATTATTTATTTTTACTTTATTTTTTTAAAATTATTTTTAATAATCCCAATTATAACTCTTTAGAATATTTGTTATTAATGTCTAGGTATCTATTTTAATAATATAACAGTTGAATTAAATTTATGATGTAGCTTTAATTTTTAAGATGCTAGAATAAATTGATTTAAGGCTGATAAACAATGGAAACTATTTGCTAAACTGATCAAGTATTATCACTCATAGTTATTCTAATCTGACTTGGATCAAGAATTTTACATAAAGACATAAATAGATTTCACAGTCATGTTGTTTATTGGTTATATATCTGTGTATTCTTGAATAAATTCTAATTCTACTTAACAGTGATATATATATCTGTATGAATCAGAGTGTAACTAAAATTGAGTTAAAAAAAAGTTAACATTTTATAACTGCTAGTTCTGTTAATGTCTATAAAGTATTTTATATGTGTCATCAATGTATGATTGTTTATTGTTTATACACTGTGAACATTTTTATTCAGTAGGTCAAGTTATTATCAGCCTTGTTTTATTTGTTAGCCAAATAATCACATGTTCTACAAGACATATTTATATGAAACATGGCTAGATAAAAATTGTTACTGGTAATAAAGTTCTTTGTTAGTTTAGTATAAAGAAGTGTGCACTTATGCACTCTTTTCAAATTTATTATAAAAAAACAAAAATGTTTGTACTTATGATAACTATAATATTTTACAATATCCTGTGACATACATACAAAAATAAAGAAGTACAGGATGGTTTCTTATCAGATAGGACTTATAAAATGTACAATAATTTATTACTTGTGTTTTTTCATAGATGATTTTATTTTGGATGAAGAGCAGTTGTCACTTTGCCATAACGATAATACATGCTGATAAATTAGAGAATTTATTACTGTTGAAATGATAAGGCTTTTTTTAAATTTATTATTTTTAGAATCTGCTTTTTTTGTATATATATATACTTAATATTTATATCACCTACACTTGCACTTAAACTGTTTGATGTAAAGGAGCATTATATTACCAATTATATGAAATTCATTATTAAAATATAAGTGACAGAATCTTCCCTACCATATATGTCTTTAAAATTTAATTTATACATTGCCTTATTTACGACATATTATAGCAATGTAAACTTTTTTTTTAGTGCATATGCTGTATATATATAAATTAAAAACATGCTATCATCTTTCAAAATTATTACTTCTTATTTTTTATGCATTTGGTTTTTATATTAAAAATATTAATTTTACTTTCATTTGTAATAGATTTATTTTCAATCAAGCCCAGCCAATTTTGCAATGGATTTGAGAATGATGAAATCAATAATCAAAGTTTCCTTTATTAATTATTAATTGATTAACTTGGGGAATAGAAAAGTATTAATTTGGCCAAGATTTATTAATCTGGCATTTAAGTGTGCAAATATCACAACTTTTAAAGCAATTAATTCAGTATAAAACACATTTTCTGTGTTTTATACTGAATTACATTAAAAAGAAAAGAACTAAAATTATTGAACTATAAAATAACTAACTATATAAGATTATTAATTTGTATCATAAATTATTAAATTCAACCCTGAAATTTCTTAATATTGATTTTACTCCATAAATTATACTGCAGTAGAGTTACAAATTTAATTTTACATATCAAATAAATAGGGAAATAACTAAATTATTGCTGGCTATTTTTATGTTTTGTATTTATAGAGTATATGATTGCAGTAATAATTGTTAATCATTTTGGTGGTAGTTTGCTATTACCTGCTATCATCTTATTATTCAATATTCTGATATGTCACTATTTAGAACTAACTACTTTATGATTTTTAATAAAGCTCTTTATGATATAAGTTGCATGTCATTATTATGTAATTCATATATAATTTCAGACATTAAAATGCTCTAGAAAGATAATTATGAAATAAGATTATATAAATGTAATTCTGAACGATGATATAAGGCTAACAATCTTGATTTCAAGAGAACTTGCAAATTATTAACTGTAAATCAGAATTAGGTACATTTTTCTTTACTATAAAATTGATTTTTCTTTCCTTTAGTTGGGAAAGATGTAATACTTTTACTAAGTCTGTAGCAGTTTCATACAAACAATCATATTCTTACTAGTTAGTAATTATATGTAGTCTCTCCCAATGAAAATATGACTAGTTCTCTCCAAACTGTTTATGGCACTATTCTTGAATCAATTAATATGATATAAAATGTCATAATTTAGATATTTTTTTACAAAAATTTGAAGATATTAGTATATCTGGATTATGATTATGACATTAAATGTTATAGCAAGTTCATAGGTCATTGTTAATGCTTTCCCTGCCATCACAAAATCTTGAATACACTTAGAAATATTTTTTGCTATTCATAGCTTTATTAACATAAACTTTGAATTATTTCAAATCTTTCAGTAGCATTTGCACTCAATTTAAAACAAAATTTGGTGTTAGCACATGGCTCACACCTGTAAGTTCCAGACATACTAGCATATTTAAATTTACGAGGCGAACAGTTAAATTATGTCACTATTTGACATATTGATTCAGAGATGGCTTTGTATACTGCTTGGAGAAAGAACCACTTACTTATTCACTGGAACATACATGCTATGGACAATAATGCAATGTTTATTTATGCAAAACTAGATTTAATCATAATTATTAATTGGATTGACTAATAAAAAACAATACATCTAAAATTATGTGTTATATCGTTTAATCTTTCAAATAAAGCAAGAAAATTTTACTTTATAAAAAAAATAAAAATTAGTGCTGCTTAAGAATTTAACACAACTAAATTAGGTTTTATGAGTTTTGTTTTGTCATAGTTTACAAATTTGAAAATGATTATTTTATATCATCTAATAATTTTTATAATAATAACTATATAATTCTAAAACATTAAAATTATTATCTATGATGATTATTATAGCTTTGGTTTGTTTTAATAATTAAATCACAATTATTTCATTTTTATGAACAAATAGGAGAGATTTAGCATTAATGGAAGAAGTATCAACAGTCTTTAGTATATTGGTCATATCAAACTTATAGTTGAAGTAGATTATGAAATATGTTATTAAGAAAGTCTAGAGAACAAAATGAAAAGGTAGGGCTATTGATAAATGTGAAAAAGACAAAAGTGATGATAACTAATGACGTGGCTGCCTTTAAAATTTATGGTCAAGTCTCAGAAATTGTAAGATTATTTATCCACAGCAACAGATTCAACAATCAAGATATATCCCTTATAGATTGGATCTGAATACAATTCCAATAAAATGTTGAGTGATTTTTAATGTAAGTAATTCTAAACAACAATTATTCATGCTTGTTTATGGGAAAAAAAAAAAAAACATGACACAAAATGCCATTGCCTTTGAACTGTAATGATAGCAAATTCTATAAAAATGCTATATTCAGCAAGTTAAATAAATAAATGGATGTCCATCTGTCCAGTTTAGGTTTGAATTTTTACTTGAAATGCAATTGAGTTTATTAAAATTGTTGTATTTTGGAAGTGTTTTGAAATAGATAATTATATTTATTAAAGAAAACAACTAACAGTTTATAATGGATCAATATAGTCATAACAACTTATATGAATCTTTGAGTAAATTCACACATAACAGTTATTCTGAAGAAGTAATGTTATATAATTAATGTAACTCTGATAGTAACTTGATGATTTAAATTCAAAATGTTTATTTATGCAATGATTATTGTTGTTTTCTTATTATTAAGATTAGGAAGGCATAAAGTTGTCAAATTACAGGACCAAATTGTTATACAATAATGTTTATAAGTTTAAATGGAATCAACCTAGACTTTCAAGTTCCTGTCAGTTATCCACTCTATCATGTATACACATATGAAAAAGATAAATGACCTCCAATATACATATTTCATGCTGAACCAACACTCATCAACTGGTCCAGATCATCATCTCCCACATATATGTATAATCAGTGCTCAGTTTATATTAAGATAGCAAATCTTCAAACTTTAATGGAATATTCAAATCTCTTGTTGATGCCAATATTATTGTCATGATTATGTAGACTTTAATTCACTCTGATCCTTCATGTATAGAACCTTATCCATCTAAATGCACAGAAGAGGGATAAAAGGGGTGGACTCCTAGGATGTAGGCTGAATCTGTAATATTTGAATACAAGTATAATTTATATACTTGGAGTTTAAATGTAATCATTAAATTTTTAATGTTATGAGTGGCTGAAGAGTTGGAGAGTTTAATAGATTGAAGCTGTCCATTAAAGTTTGAAGATTTACTATTTTAATATAAACCTAGTACTGATTATATATATATGTGTGTACGAGATGATCATCTGGACCAACTGATGAGTGCTTGTTCAGTATGAAAATTATATATATATATTGGAGATCATTTATCTTTTTCATATATGTGTGGTCATGTGTATCAGTTGTATGAGGTAGAGTGGATAGCTGAAGGGATCTTGAAAGTCTGAGTTCAAATCCTCGATAATTACATCTAAACTACAAGTATACAAATTATACTGCTCTTCAGATTTTACAGATTCAGCCTGCATCTTGCGTATATTTCTTCTGTGTATTTAAATGGACAAGATCCTATACATGAGGAATCAGGGCATGACATTAATATTGGACCAACAAAGGATTTGGATATTCAGTCATCAGATTTTTAATGGTATGTGTGACTGAAGAGTTGGAGGGTGGAGTAGAATGAAGCCTGTCCATTAAAGATTTTTTGCTATCTTAATATAAAGCGAGCACTGATTATATATATGGTTGGGAGATGATGAACTGGACTCACTGATGAGCGCTGGTTCAGCATGAAATATGTTTATTGATCATTTTATCTTTTTCACATGTGTCTGGTCATGTGTATAGATTGTATGAGATAGAGTGGATAGCTGAAGGGAGGTTAAAAGTCTGTGTTCAAATCCTCTATAATTACATCTGAACTCCAAATATATAAATTATTCTTGTATTCAAATATTAATACATCAAATTGAAATTAGAGTTCTCTGTATTGACTTAAATATATGCAGAATTTGCATCTCTATTTTTTTTCTTAGTATTTATTTATAAAAGCAAACTAAAGAATATTTATTAAATAGTTTATAAATTTAACTACAAAAATTTAAAAATTTAAAAAAAAAAAAATAGAATGTGAACAAACTATATAATATCGGTTTAATCATTTATATATGCTTTATTGGCAAATATTTTTTAAGGTGGGTACTATTGTTCAAATACTAGCACATCTTTGATTCATTACATACAAAAAGATATAATGTTAACATGTTTGTACATTTGTAGATGATTTTTCATTTTATTAATGAAAGCACAGAACAATAAAAAAAATATTGATAAATATATTGTTAAAAATTTAAAACTAGTTTATATTATTGGTAATTGGAAAAGATATATGGGAGATCATATAATATATAAACACCCAAATGATATTTAAGCTGAGAATCTATGAATTAGAAAACCATATAAATTAAAATAATTACTCTGTGGATAATTTTACATTTTTAAATCAAAAATGTTCAAGAAAAATTGTCAGGCATAAAATGCAAAAGTTTTTTATATTTGTTTATTTTAAGTTATATTTAACATATAAATAATAGATATTCTATGATTGATAGATTTTTATTATTTATTTCATATGGAGTTTTATTTGAGTTTTTGTGCAAGATTGGTAATCTTTAATTTAAGAAAAGTTGAATTTTAATGATATTCTGCATTTAATATTCTTCTTATTTATAATTTGCATAATAAAATATATAACAAAAAAAATACAAATATTTTAATTTCTGAAAAGAGAAAACTCATGGTGGTTATGTAACTTTGAGTTTTCAAAGTAAAAATCTGAAAAAAGATGAAATTTATAGGAATAAGGGAAATGAATAAATACTATAGTATTGTAAATAGAAAAGGGAAAAGAGTAATTAAACTAAGTTGTTTAGCAGATGTTATTGTTTATAATTTAGATTGCATTATATATGCATGTTTATAACTTCATTGAAATGTATACATTCTATATAATTTTTGATTGGGATCTTAATCTACTCCATTAGTTTGCATTGATTGTGTGTGTGTGTGTGTGGGGGGGGTTTGAAGAAAATAACTTTGTGAATATATATATTATGAATATTGCTTTTGATTAGACTTTTAAGAATATTGTGTTTATTTGATATTCAGGTTTTTTTATTTATTTATTTGTAAATTAAATAATTACGTTCTCACATATTCACTTAGAATAAATATATCATTATTAGTTGTTGGCAAATGCAGGTTCCATTTATCAAAGGATATTAGTTTCTCTAAGCTTGCTGTTTTCTCAAATATAACTTTTTCTTTCTTTAAAATCATTCAACTGTTGTGTGTTCTACTTCTTTTTCTATATTCTCTACATTTGTAGCATATCCTTTATTATTCATCTGCTTATAAATAATTAACGCTTCTCATTATAATTTTATCACTGAATAAATCTTTTATCACTTATATTTTTAACACATTTTCCCACTCTTCTCCAAATCCACACTTCTAATCTCAATCTTTTCATTAAAAAAATTTTTTTTTCATCTTTTCTGTTTCATGTGAAGCAACATCTAATCAAACCATTAACCACATCTCTTTCTTAGATCCAATGTCAATGGATTACATTGTAATCTATAATCTTATTAAAAGTTTGTTTAGCCATTTCAGTTTTAATTTTTTTTTAATTATTACTAGTTCTATCATTAGTTAACTAATTTCCCTACTACTTAAAAGCATTAATGTATTGTAATATATAATATTTTATACCTATTGCTGCTTAATCTTAATCTAGTTTCTGTCTAATCATTTCGTTGCTTTAATTTTACTTGTATTTATTTTCATCCCAAACATTTAACAAGCTCTATCAGTTCTAAACAAATTTTTAACTTATTCTCACTATCTATAACAACTGCATATCCTTCTAATCACAATGCTGTTTCTGTCATTGTATATACTCATTTACTAACTAATCTAAATATGTTAAATTAAAAAAAAAAAACAAGTGTATTCCTGCTTTATACCTTTTCTTGTTATCTACTACTTCCATAAGAAGATCATTTATTTATATCTTCTGATTCATACACAATAAATGTCTTTTTTTTTATCTATGCTTTACATTTTTAAATTTATTCCATAAAATAATCAAATTCATTTTACTGTATGTCTTTTCAAGATTAATAAACAAAAGTTAAACATTTTTTACTCCTTAAAAATCTTAACAATAACTTCTACTACTCCAATAGTGTTTCTTTTTTCCTTTTCTAAATCTAAACTACTTTATATTTGAAATTTGTCAATTTGAGACCCATTACCACATCTTGAGCAGATTAAATTAATTGTTCTGAAAAGCTTTTCATTTCAAACAGATCTTTTCTATAATTGTAACTATTGAAAGAAAATCTATTTGTTACTTTTCTGAATTTTAAATTACAACACAAATGTTAATTATAGGGGATTTGAACACAGATTTTCAAACTCTCTTCAGTCATCCACTCAATCTCATACAAGCATAGACATGTATGGTCATGTTCATTGGTTGTATGAAATAGAGTGGATAGGTGAAGAGAATTTGAAAGTCTGTATTCAAATCCCCTATAATTGCATCTAAACTTCAAGTATATAAATTATATTTGTACAGTATTCAAATAATATAAGAATTACTAATTTTTTTAATTCTTTATATTAGATTTAATAATTTAATTGCAATCTTATTACTTCCACACCATTTAAAATATTTATTTATTTTTTCTTTAAGCCTGTGTGATCTTTATCTGATTTTTACCTTAATTGTTATTGATGAAGGCTTATTATTTTTGCTATATATAATCACCTATCCTTTGAGTGTATCTGCTATTTTTATTAATATTTTACCATCTCTATCTTCAATCACAATGTTATGTTGTTGCTGTGATTATAAGCACTATTCTTATATGCATAAAGTGAAACTTTTTTTATTATTATAATTTTTCTGTCTCACAAGATTTTTTTCTAACCTTTTTTTCTTTCTATTTATATCTTGTTTACATCTAAATTCATTTTAAAGCTTTCTATACTTTTTTTTTATTTTTAAGTATTAATATTTTATAATTTTTCTTATTTTATTCATTTTGTTAAGGTCTTTTTGTTCTCTTATTTCTTTCATAACAAATTGTTATTGTTGCAGCCATAATTTTGTGTTTGAATTTATTTTAGTGTAGTAGAATTTACAAATATTTTCTTAACCACGAACTGTAAAATTTTGACTCAATATGACCTTTCTCAATTATCTATTTGTCTCATTTCTTCTTATTTTTTAAAATGGTAATCTCTTTTCTAACTATTCAAATATTTGATGATTTTCATGTCCCAAGTAATAAGGAGTAGTAGATTTTCTTATAATTTAAATTTTCAACCTAAACAACAATTTTTTTCAATAATTAATAATATTCTAGTGCCATTTTATTATAAACAATATTAACATTTTGTGATTGCAATTGAATTTACACATTTTTATTTATAATTAAAAACCATATATATATATTATAAAACTTTGTGTATGTATAACATTATATATGTATAACGTATGTTATACATACTAAAGATTTATTTTATAATGTTTTAAATACAAAAATTTCATTATTTGTTAAATTTTATGTTCTCTAAATTTTAATGAATTATATTACTAAATAATACACTGTGTTACCATTAACATATATATACCACTCCTTTGGAAAATAAAACTTTCTATATAATTTTAGTTTTAATTAGTGTAGACATTTATTATGTTTATATTATTAACAAAGTGAACAGACAAATATTAGGCCATTGAAGTTATAGTTAAGGATCTTTTCTAATTCTTAAAGCTGAGAAACAAGCTGTTCAATATTTGCATTTTGAGAGAATGAAATGTAAAATTCTTTGAAGGTAAGAATTTTTCACTGATTTATAGAATAAATAAATATCAAGCTTTGAGGTTATTAGGCACAGAGAGTCTGAGTTTTCTTTTGTATATCTATGACTATATGATCCTCAATATATATTATATATATGCACAATATTAAATGTGTATATATATACATAATTATTGATTCATATTTATTATGTATAATTTCTTGTTTTTTAGATTGCTTGTTCAAAATGTGTCCTATGAACAGGTATTCAGCACAGAAGCAGTTCTGGAAAGCAGCCAAGCAAAGTGCCACAAGTGCTACCGATGCTGTCTTACTCAAGAAGTTACATGTAAGTTTAAATTATTATAACTTGTGGCTGACAGTTGCTTTAGAAATGTGTATAAACAAATCACTGAGAATTCTTTTAAGTGTATTGCTAGAATTAATTGGTTTTGCAATTATAGAGATCAGATTCTTTTTCTCCAATTATTTTATTTTATTTTTTAAATAAATGAGTTTTTTTCCTAGACATTTACAAACTGCAATAAATTAGCTGATGTGGAGAATAAAATAGAAACATTATAGTTGGTTGCCAAATAATTTTGACAGTTTGTCTTTCTCTGTAAGAAAAACTCCCAAAAGTAATTAATGTCTAAATGTATTAATTGATCACAATTGCAATATTATAGTTCTGTTTTTTTCCTCTTCTTTAGTTTAAAAGGTGGAATTTGAATTATTTTTTTTTTTAAAGATAGTTTAACATACCTAGATGAAATTAAAGATTAAATTATATGTAGTGCAAGCAAAATCTTTTAAAGATAATTATGCTAGTAAATATGAAATTTTTAATGCCCTTTGCAGTTGAATATTGTGCAAGGTAGGCAGACTTGAGAATTAGAGTTTGTGAATCAATGTCAATCTCACACTTTTGGTGCTTGAACATCACCAGTCTTCTTACCAACTAAACAAAAGGTCTTTAGAAAAATTAAAAAGTTTAAATACATTCTAATTTTTTTTTTCTTCAATTGTTATTAGCCTGATCAATGATAGTACTAGCATGTATGCTAGCTAACTATGTCTTTCCTGGTGATTAGATTGCCACCTTAAATTCATATAAATGAATTTAAAAGTTCTGGATTTGATTCCTATGCTAATACTGCCATTGATCAGACTAGCAACACATGAAAAAAAGTTGAATTAAATTTGAATTTATCTAAAAATATTTAGCAATTAATTCTTTAAAGAATGAAAATTGTTTGATGTGTAATTACAAATTACAGTATAGATATATTTTTTATATGTCAAAGCGTTAACCTGCTTGGAAGGCAGCTATGCTAACGGTTAGGTATATTGACTCCCCATACTGTTTTATTGTGCTAATAAACTTAGCAGAGCTTATATATAAAATGGAGCTCTTTTTTTTTTCTTTTTATATGGAAAAATTTGTAGATAAATTAATGATTTATTTAGTAACTATACTTTCTTAGAAAGTAAAATGTGTCATATAGTTGGAATGACAAACATCATGTATTGATTATAAAAAGAAACAATTGAAATCACATACATTTTCAGTTCTGATTACAAGCAGCAGCATCAAACTATAGGCTGTTTTATTAATGGTACTAGGAAGAAGAAGAAAAAAATTATTCTAATGCTTATGTTTAAATCATGTGATGTGTTTTTATTCAGTGGGCTTAAAATAGTTAAGAACAGATTAATAACATTCATATGATCAGAAACAATTATTATTTATAGAAAGATTATTCTTATTTTTGTTCATTTTTACTTATGTATGTTTGTACATATACAAATTATACTTTATTTGCAACTTTATCACAATAAACTTTATTGGTTGTGTTATTAAAACTTGTGTTCCAAAAGGAAAAAATCAGGATAAAGAATTTTTTGTTTTATTTGAGAGCTGTGGACTGAATCTGTAACATTCATTCAAACTCATCCAAATTAGCGTCTTCCAACTGAAGTTTGACATTATATAATGTAATATGAAAAAACTCATTGTAAGATTAGAATATTTATTTTATATCTATAATCAAATCTGTGACTAATTGAAGTATAACAAATTTATTCGCATAAAATGTTGAGTTTTTTTAATTTTGGCAGTACTTTTTCTATTACTTGTAGTACTTCTATGTTATACTATTTTCCAAGCAATTATATATATTTAAATTGTGATGTAGGTTATTGTCCTATCACATTCACCAAATAAAAATGTTGAAAGATATTACCGTAAATGCAGAAGTAACCTTACTTATGTAAATGGTTTGATTTACATTCCTATTCATAAATTAAAATGTACTCCAAATAATATATTTTATGTTGTGCACAATAATGATATCATAATAATAATGAAGAGAAATACATTTTTTACTAATTATTTTTAAAGGAATTAACCAAACACACACACACACTAATGTTCACAAATGAATACTAGAAATTGGAAAAAAATTATATAAGTTTGAAACAATGTAATTAATTTCATTGTAATGTGGATAAATATATGCAGAAATGATCTACTTAAACTAATAATTAGCCATTCCAGTTATCTAATCACCCATTCACATTTTCTTTAATAAACCCTGCAATCTTCTTACCTCTGTCAGTTGCCATGACTAAGACTAATATAATTTAGTTGAAAGTGCACTAGGCAAAAATTGCTAACTTTACAGATTTTAAGATTATCTTGTATATGTTTTAGCACATATTTATTTGCATTACATTTTCTCGAGATACTGCATATCAAAATTTTCAAATGTTAATTTCATTGTCTCATATAAATAATATCAAAATTGCAGAACAAATATTAATAATTTGCTGAATGTAAAACTATAAGCATTTTACATTATTTAATTAAATATGTTACTATATAAACTTTCATTTTTTTAGACATCAGTTGGATATAAACTTTTAAAATTGTTTTAATTACTTAGCAAATTTTGTCATTGAACTGATATTGATAAGCACACATTGACACACATAGATGGGTATATAAATCATGAAACAAGTTTTTAATGCAAAAGTTATACCTCTTAAAAAGTCAGAGTGCTTATCTCACTTGATACCTGGTTTTAACAAATAATTGTGTTAATTTGCAGATACTTCTTCAAAGAAAGTATTTATAATATATAAGACAAATAGTGTTTATATGTAGAATTATTTTCTAATATAAAAAGTATATCATAGGCTGTTTCTTTAGAGAGTATGATCCATTCTACCAATGGTGAAGACCACGTTGCATTTTCAACACATTAATAATCATCTAAAACAATCCATAATAGCTAGATACTCATTAGATAGATACGTAATCGAATAACTTTATTGCTCAGGAATTAATAAGAATCTTTAGTACCATAAATCATAAATACCAGAGTTGGAATTGATTCGAGGACTTTATGGTCCAAAGTCTAGCACTTTATAATTGCATCAAACCACGCAGAATATCAAATAATACAAGTTGGCAACTTGATACCAAGCTTAATTTAATGGTTTCCTTTTCTTTGATTTAAACCATAGACCATTTTTATGATATTAATACTTTCTTTACATTATTAAATTTTTTTTAAAAAAAAATCATGATAACAAATAGTTACTGAATAATAATGAATCATTTAGGTATGACAGCAGATTAATGGTTAGTAATTTCAAAATTTGGTAATACTTAAATTTAAAATTTTAATTCAAATTGTTGAACACTCTCAGATTTGCTACATACTTATATGGAAAAAATTAGCATGTGAAGTTTTTCACTTCTAATTATTTAATTTAGAAAGCACCTTATTTAAGATAGTAGCCAGTCAGGATTAGTTGCTTCAGCTAAGAGTGAAAGTAAAATTGCAATATCCTAACAGTTTTACTTTCATTCTTAGCCTGGAGCAGTTAACCTTGATAGGCTATTATCTTAAGTAAGAGCTTTCTTATTAATTATTGTAACTGGAAAACTCTACTCACTAAATATTTCTATATATATAACTAAATATTTGAATACCAGGCACTCTTCACAAACCTGGGAGCTTAATTGTAAGTATAGAGGATTTGAACTCAGATTGTCAAGCACCCTTCAACTATCCACACTATCTCATACAACTGATACACATGACCACACACATGTAGAAAAGATTTATAATCACCAATACACGTATTTCATGCTAAACCAGCACTCATCGGTTGGTCCAGATTATCATCTCTCACACATATATATATATAATCAATGCTCAGTTTATATTAAGATAGCAAATCTTCATACTTTAAGGGACAGGCTTCAATCCACTGCAACCTCCAACTTTTCAGCCATTCATATCATTGAAAATCTGATGATGAAAACACAAATCCCATGCTGATGCTAATATTATTGCCATGCCCATGTTGACCTGAAGTCACTCTGACCCCTCATGTATAGGACAGTATGCATTAAATACAAGCTTAATATGTAAATATTTGAAAACCAGGCACTCTTCACAAACCTGGAAGCTTAATTGTAAGTATAGAGGATTTGAACTCAGATTGTCAAGCACCCTTCAACTATCCACACTATCTCATACAACTGATACACATGACCACACACATGTAGAAAAGATTTATAATCACCAATATTCGTATTTCATGCTAAACCAGCACTCATCAGTTGGTCCAGATTATCATCTCTCACACACATATATATATAATCAATGCTCAGTTTATATTAAGATAGCAAATACGTATATTGGTGATTATAAATCTTTTCTACATGTGTGTGATCATGTGTATCAGTTGTATGAGATAGTGTGGATAGTTGAAGGGTGCTTGACAATCTGAGTTCAAATCCTCTATACTCTCTATATAACTATAAATAATTATCACTGTCAAGCAAACATAACTTTTTGCAGAGTCTCAAATTAGATATAGAATAATTTTTATTTTTTATCTTCTATTTGAGAAGTGATTTTGTTTATTAAATTTTTATTATATTTAATTTGAGTCTTGACATCTTTCGATTTGGCAATGTATATGATTTGCCTTTTTTTATTTTATAGACACGTTTTTGAGTTGTTTTTTGAACTGTGCATAAGCATATTAAAGAATGATAATTTTTGTAGATCAAAACATTAATTTTATTACTATGAGCAGAAAATTTTAAAACAATATATATATAAACAAATTTTCCATAAAATCAATTTGTTTTCGAACTGGCTAAAAGGGTTTTTTTTAAAATTAAAATGATTACTTTTTGATAAATAGATATATTTTTAGTTATGCGATTCTTTTTAATTTTTTTTTTTTTTTTTTCAATAAAAGCATACATAATACATGATTTTAAAACGAAGTGAGGAAAGATTTACATTAATTTTTTAAAAATAAATTGAATATTTTTTTTTAAAATCAGCAAGCAATTCTTCATAGTCTAAAAACTTTTTTTCCATTCAAACTTGTAATTTAAATCTTTGGGAAATTAAAAGTAAGCTGGAGATCACTACTATTTTATTTTTCAATTAAATATTTATTTTATAAATTGTTATAAATCTAATGTATTGAAAGCAGATCATATTTTGATTTTTATTTGTATTTTAATAATAACTATTGTTTTTAAAAGTTTTTATAGTATTCAGATTTAACTCTTAAAATTCAGTAGTTCTTTTAATCTCAAGAAAAAATATGAGACTATTGTTTTGAATACAAACTAAGATTTACTGAAGTAGTATTTTTATTTAATATTAAATTAATTTGCAAGCTCTTTTGTTTAAAGTAAAAATTAAAAAAAATAAACACAGTATCTTAATGGATTAATAGTTGCCATTTTGAATGGCTGAGAAAAATGGCTGAGAAAAAATAGTCCGACTGTTTAGTAATGTGTGTGTATGCGTGTTTTATACCTTGTAAAGCAGCAACTATAAAAAAATAAAAGTGAGAATAAATTTTAATTAATAAAATTTTAGAATATACTTCTGTTGACTATATTATAAAATACTGTTTATTTAGGTAACAAAAAGTTAATAGGAATTTTACTGCAAGAAATTTTAAAAGAGTAGAAAAACAACTTTAGTGGCTAAATATTATTTGAAAGTTGACTTGAATATTAATCTAAGAAAACAAAGTAAAACAACAACTTTAAATACTAAAAATTTTATACTTTGATTGAGAACATGTTGAACAGATAGATATAAAAATGAATTTGTATTATAGTATGTAGATTATATTGAAAATGCACAACATGTAGACCTTAATAGTTATTATTTAGTATTTACATTTAAAATTTGTACAATTTTTCAGTTGCCTATATTTCTTTAAAGATATGGAAAGTCCATGATAAATAATTAAGAGATTTATTGTTGAATTATTTAGGAAGATTCTGAAATGAAAGGGATGAATTATTGGTATTCAAACTGTATATGGTCATATCTTAGAATTATTACTCTCACTCAATGATTTTTCTCTGTAATAGAACTACTTGAAAACTATGCATGCATGTATTTTTTTTTAGCAATATATATATATTTAATAAATCCCAGAACTAAGAGAATTGTACTAAGTGCCATTAGTTGTTAATTTGTTTTTGGTATTCATAGTAACTTTAGAGTGCTTCTAAAAATAATTAAGTATTGAATTTAATATTATTGTTAACTATTTTATATATTTATAGTAACTAAATGACATCTAATGCTTGTGATAAAAATATATATAATCATCTTAATTTTTTTAAAATTAATATTACTAAGTCTATCATTTCAAAATGTTTTGCAATAGTTTTATGGAAAGTATTTTATGAATTGGAAATAGGAAGGAAAGGGGGGAATAGTAAAAGGAGACTACCCAAACGATTTAGATTTTGCAAATTAAATAATTAGTTTTGTAAATGATGCTTCAGAGAATTTTACAACATTTTATCAGATATACAAGAATTAGAAGTGAATATTAAAAAGAATAAAGTTTATAGGCTTTTCACAAAAAGAAAAAAAAAAAAAAGAAAAAGTAATGATAATGAATTAGAATAATTTAATAAATTTAAAGATATTTAAGATTGTTAGTCAAGATAGGAACATAAGGAATGAAATTAATCATGGAGTTAAACTTAGATGGTATGTTTTTGGCAGAAATAACAATATTAAAAGAATATATATCTATATGATTGTGAAGTTTTAATAAATGTCTTTTACTATATCTTCTTAAAAAAAAATAGTTGTGTTTGAAATTAACCTGGGGATTACTTCAATATTATTCACTGGTATTTATTAATTACTAATACATAGAAGACTTAGAGATTAATCATAAGAAGTATATTATTGCTGTTTAATGTTAAATAACAGAATTGACATGCATTATTTATATGTGCAGTTGTGAGAATAGCTCTTTTATATTAACATTTTTGGACAAATCAAATAATATTGAAATTATAGAATCAAAAATTTTTAATTTCCAACCATTATTGCCAAGATTTTTTGATTGTTTAATAGAACTCTCACTTTACTAGCTGTTTATTATGGATGTGTGTGTTCTATTTATCAATATTTTATTGCAAAAGTTTTTTTTTTTTCTTATGAATACTTTAAGGAACCTTAAAAAAAAAATGAAAAAAACAAAACAAAACTATATTGAAAGACCAATTGAATATAACAAGGGAATATTAGAACATTATGACAAATAATGTAATTAAGTTAGTGATGAATTTAGATTTTGGAATTAGAATATACCATTAAGGCAAATGTCTAAGCAAATTTGAATGTCAAACTTGTTTAAAAGAAGGATTTATAAATCAAAGATAGCATACATTACTTTCTCCATCAAACTATAGCATTGCACAAACAGCATTTTGAGAGAAAATAATTTTGCATGAAAGTACTGTTATTGAAATTAAATGTAATTCTGGCCAATTTCAAGAATTTGTGAAAAATGATTCTGTTTTTGAGATAATAAATGAACTGTTTAAATCCAGTACATGGAAGGTTGCAAATAGCCAAAGACAATTCCTAGATTAATTTAATACGTAGTGTAATAAATTTAGATTAAGCTATTATATATATATATTGTTGCATTAGTTACTTCTCTTTTAAATACCCAAAATTACTTTTTAATAGACTAAGATGTTAGTCCATTTTAATAGAATATTATATATGCAGAACAGATTTAATTGTCTTATTATTTGTCACTTTAGTCAACACAGTCATTAATGTTTGGAATTTTTGATAAATACAAATGAAATTGATTATAAGAAATAGAGAACTATAATGTCTTCAATAAGCTAGACCAGGGGCTATTAGTGATAAAGGTAATTTTACCACATTTTAAAATAAATTTCCTTTTAATTATGCAAGAATTCCAAACATTTATGCAAAATATTGTACTACGGTGATAGATAATATGACAAACTAATTTTGTCAAGCATGTAATGCATGTATAATATGTTGTTTTGTTTAATTAGGCTAGAATTCTAGGTTATTACTACTCACTAATTGTGTATAGAAATAGCTAATATAGAATGTAAGGAAAGTTAAAAATAATAGTCTTAAGGAATTTATTTCATATATAGGGAGAAGGTTTATTTGCCTTTTCAGATATATATGATCCATTACATCCTATTTGTTTTTTTGAACAATGTAACTATAAACATATTATGGAAAAATATTAGACAATGTAAATATAACACAATAGATAATTAAGTGGTGAAATTAGCATTTAGCTGTAAGGGTGATATTGAAAATAATAATTAAAATAAATTTCTTTTTATCTATTCAGATTAAAAGTAAATTGTAATGGGAACACATGTATTGTAATAATGTTATATTTTTAACATCCATATGTTTCTCAATTAGAAATATATATTGGTGTAAAGATTTTTTTAAATATATTTTTTATTAATATGACTGGAAGAAATGCTAAGAAATATCTGAAATTAATATCAGATTATAAGTCAATATGGAAAAAGATTAACTCTGTATGAATTTTAAAAAATCATATTGTTGATGCCCAATGAACTGGAATATTAGTATTCAAAACAGTTGGATTATTTACCATGTCAGGTATAACAAATTTTAGAGTTATGACTGGTCTTATTAATAAAGAAAGGACATGAAAAACTTAAAGAATTAGCTGTGATTGAAAATGAACATTATTTATGGATTATAACCAAAAATCTCAATAATATTGCAAGTATCATAACATATTTGAATATTCCAAGGTGTATTAAACAATCCATTGTGAGTTGATTGAGCTATTACTTCAAAACCACTATAATGGTCACCCATCATAGCAAGCATGCACTCGATTGTTAAAAATTATTTAAAGTTCTTTTAATTATTATTTTGAATGTGCATGTGTGTGTGTGGGGGGGGGGCATGATGAGATAGATATTATAAGCATCTTGTGTGGATAAATAAAACTTGTAACATTTATTAAAATGAATTTTAATAAATAAATGAAATCCATGTCAGATGGCTTAAAATAAATAAAAAAAAGGAAATTGAAATAATTATATTTCAATTTTTGTTTGAAAAAAGAAAATTAATTTGATAAGATTTACTAATAGCAAATGAATCTACACACAATAATCAAAAGATAAAAAATCTTCAATTTATTACTGTCTTCTAATTACTGATCGATTATATGTTTGTAATTAAAAAAAATGTAAAAAATTTTGATAAGAGAAAATATCAAGGGGACACATTGGGGGGGGGGTATTATTCATTCATTCATTGTTTTAATTTGATGTGGACTGGAGAATTTAGCAGTATAAACTTATTAATTTTTGTGAATTTTTAACATGGCTAATATATATATATTGAGGTTTACTGTAGTTTCTGAAGAAAAAATCGTCCTTGGCGGAAATATGGCCCAAAGAATCATTTGTTGATATGGTCAGTGAGTATGCATTGCTAGACATTAAAGTGTAATAACTCACCATACACTATGTAGATTTCTTCTGGAGCTTCCTGAATTTGAACATCAATGTCTAACCTAGAATTAATTTAAAACGTCTATAAAAGATGTCTGACTCGATTGTTTTTATTTTATCTTAAAAAAAAATAGAACATTTAAAAGAAAACCAGTGGACAGAAAAACACAATTTCCATGCCATTCTGATCAGTAATGGAAGTATTAATAAAATAAGATACCATGATAAGACTTATTTTATTTAAAACTTTATAAAAATAATGTATTGAAAAAGCCTTATGTCAGTATAATCTGATTTCTTTGTTAACATGCAATTTTTATGTATTAGTTGCTTAATGCATGAATATATGTGAGTTAATTTTAATAATTGTGGAATAAATTGTAGTTTTAATTCAAGTTGTCAGTGGTTTTTTATTTATTTAGCAACTTTCATTTCCAAATGGTCATTTTAGTACTCATCAATTAAGAGAAAAGTATATTTTAATTAAAGAGACTATTTAACTATTGAGCAAAATTGCTGGGATATTTTGTAAATTGAGGGATCCTGGTTTTTGAAGTTGATTCATTCATTATGGTGCCTGATGAGTGAATAAAATGCATTATTTAAATCAAATTATTACTGAGTGAAAAAAAACTATTTCAAAATACTTGCATTGATTTTGGAGAGGTGATTGGGAAATATAATCTGTTTTAGGTTCAGTCATCTCCATTATTATTTACTTTAGATGTGGCTATGAAATTTGCACTTGTTTAGACATATTTAAAGGTTGTCCCTCAAGGTTACAGGTACAATAAAATGGCTTCCATAAGTGTGGTTGGAATAATTCATTTTCACCTAAGTTACCAGTGCAATATAGATACCATTATATTATGTGCTCAGAACTCAATAATGTATTATAGAAAGTATGTTTTATGGTTAGTTATGTAAATATTTGGAAAGGTTTATGTTTTCTGATTATTAAAATAACTTTATTAGCAGATTCTCTTTTCTCAATTGATAAATATAGTAGCAGAATTGTTATGATTCATGTAGATATGTTATTCTCTTTTCCAATTATTAGTATGAATAAATAAGTCATGGATGCAGACTGCTTGAATATTTTACCGGTTGTGTTTATATTTTGTTGCTCATCTTTCAAGTTATTAATGTCTCCCAATTTATAAATCTTATACAGTCTCATATGAATGTAATAAACGTGGAATTAATGATTTTAATACATCTCCCCTTATTTGATTAAATTACTGTTAAACTTCTATGAGCCATTTCTTGAAAACAAGATTCTCTAGTGAGATCTCTCAGACAACTTGAATCTTTACTTTATGAAGATCGTTTTCATGCTTTTTTAGATCATTTGGATGTTGTAAAGAGGTTTGATGTAAATGATGGCACTTTATTACATTAATGAAAATGTTAATGGTATTCTCTTAATTTGCTAAATATATCTATAAAATGGAAAATTCGGAAAGAAAATATTTTCGTAATTATTATTTCCTCTTTTTTATATGACAATACAGCTCCTTACTTAAGGATTTTTATCATATATTAAATGAATTCTTTATGGGAGGGGGTGGGGCGAGCTTATTGGTATCTGTTTCTAAGCAATGGATAAGAAAATATTTAAGAATTTTGATTAGCTTTTCTTTATTGTATAAATTAAGTTAGATGAGGCTTGAAATTTATTTGATTTATCAGTATAAATTATTATATAATTTGTTTACAAAAAGGAAAAAAAACGTACTTAGCACTTTGTCAGTTTGTTAATTTATACTTTTTACTTGAAGAAAGGTAATATTTTAAAATTATTTAAGTATTTCAACAAGACCACTTTATTGTAAGTTAAGATGAATTACTTCATAAAGTGATTGAAGGCTATGATGTTGATAAATTACATTTTAAGCCAGTGTGGGTTCTGTATATATATAGTATTCTGATTTTTTTAAAGACAATTTTTGTTGTAAATCTGGTTTAAATTACAAACATTTAACCATATAATTGACTTTTTTTAAAAAAAAAAAAATGTATAGAGTATGACTGTGGAAAAGTAAATTTTTGGTTAATTAGTGTAAAAGTAAATTTTTGTTTAATTAGTGAAAAAGTAAATTTTTGATTAATTAAAAAAGAGAGAGAGAGAGAGAGAGAGTGAGTGAAAATAAGGATGAATAAATCTGTCTGGTTAATTCAGAGCTGTTTGATGTGGAGAAAAAAATGCATTCTTGAGTTGGCTGTCAGTCTTTTTTTTTTATTATATTAAAAACAATTGCTTATTGTTTTGAGATGATTTTAGCAATTTAAAAAAGTTAATTATAAAAATATTAAAATGCACAATATAGATTTTAATATTTATTTTTTCAAAAAATAATTTTAGAATGGCTGTTAAAAAATAACTTGAATCTACATGTATACAAGAACCCTAAAGTAAAAACAATACATTTTGTTTTGGCTATAGAAGCTGCTTTCAGATAATGCAATATCATTTTAAGAAAAATTTATCAGAAACTTGAGTAGGCAGCCTGGTGTTTTGATTTATATGGCAGCTTCTTTTATTATAGTTGCATAATGGACATGCTGATGCTGTAACACATTTTCCTTTACTAATGGAGCTATTGGGAGCATTTGGTATACATATGGATCATAGTATTGTTATATCTGCAGTAAGTAGAGATTGAGAATGCTTTTGGTTATATATACATCAAGCAATTAATTTTTGCTTTTAGGTAGTATTAATAACATTTTGAAACACTGTGTAATTTGATTCGTTGTATGGAAAATCATTTGCAATCAGTATTCTTACTAGTAAAATTCATTAGGAAAAAAACTTTCTGTAAGTAACAGAGGAGGAAATACTTGATCATAAAATTGATTTTAATGTGCCTAGTGAAATTATCAGAGTGAATAATCTTTTGTAATGAAACTTGAAATGTTAAATGCTATTTTTGCATTAAGGAATGTAAACTGGCATTGAATTAATAGTGATTTTGGCTAAATATCTTTAGTAAGAAGAACAATGAATATTAAATGCTTGCATTAGCAGTAAAACATTTGCATGGATCAGACTTCCTATATTCCTGTCATTCTCAATCTGGCTGGTTCGTTGTAAGTTGTTCTTTCAAGGTCTCATCTGAGTCCACTACAACTATTTATCAAAATCATAAACAAGATCAAGGAACGAGATGAAGTCCTGTCAACATGTACTGCCTACTCTGAGACATGGAGGCTGTTTGAAATCCCAACAACAGAACAATAAGCAGTCACATCAGCCCACAACTTCACCAGTCATCAGTTAGTTTCATCTATTGCAAAACTCTGCAATGCATCTTGGGAAAAAAGGAGAACAATGAATAGAAGGCAATACTAGATTTTTTAATTGTCAGATGATGTGAGTTTTTATTGGTTTTCATTCTAGTTTAAGCTATTATTTACCAGTCAATATTTGGATAGATACTTATGGACCAATTAATTGAAATAAAAATCTATAGTTTTTGGAATCTTTTTTTTACTATTTATCCATGATTTTTTTTTCTAAGAAGTTCATGTTTATTAATTTTATTTAATCACTACATAATTCTTGTCTGTTCGCTATCAAAAGTCATTGTATTACTAGATTTATTATTCTTTATTTTCTTGTTTATTTTCACAAACATATAACTCACTTTATTTTGAGTTTTTATTCATATATTTCATTTTTAGTCTTCACATTGAATGCTAATATATGGTGTGTCTAACTTATTTTTGAATTATTTTTGTTATATCAAGTTTTCCATGTATATGTGTGAATATATATGTATGTATATTATATTTTAAGTATTAATGTAAAAATCTATTGATTTGATTTCTGTTTTATTATTTTATGATATACTTGTAAATTAAAAATTGATTCTTTAAATTTAATGATTTTGTTGTATGTATGAAGTGCTACAATAAATTATGTTCAAAAGATGACATCATCAAATTACCACCAATAATTATGTGTAAATGTCACTGTTAGTTATATTATTAAAACTCTTAGGTTCAATGTGTCAGTGAAATTTAATGTAAAAGAGTTTATAGTGCAGTAGTGGTATTTGTATGTTTTCCTGCCAAGCAAGTTCTGCAGCTCATATTTTTGATAAATATACAGTTTCGGGGACTTACAATAAATCTTTACAAAAAAAAAAAAAAGGCTGATAGTAAACTCATTTAATTTATATTTTTTTTAATTTTATTTTTTAAAAAAATAAAAAATTGTGCAAAAATTAATTACAATATTTGTTTTTTTCCCTCCAATTTTCTATTACTGAATATGTGTTATATTAATTATAGTAAATAAAAAGTAAATATTGTAGCATGTAAATGCCAATATTCTCATTTATGTTAATCAAATATCCTCACTTACTCTTTTTTTTTTATTATAAATAATGCATGTAAAGATGTTTCATGTATTTTTTATTATTTTTAGATTAATAAGTTGAAGTCTGCACTAATAGACATAATATGGCCTTTTACCTTTCTATTTTTTTTTTTTTTTTATATATTAATAAGTTCATTTAATAAAATAAAAAAAAATAAATAAATAAAATAAATTTTTGCACAATTTTTTATTTTTTAAAATAATACTAATGAAAAAAATATGTAAATATAAAAATACGATGTTTCCTATCATTTTTTTAATGCCCCTGAAACTGTATATTTATTAAAAATGCAGGTTGCAGATCTTGGTAGAATGGAAATACACAGGGACCACAGTTGTTGTCAAAAAAAAAAAAATGTAAATAAATTTGTGACATTCTTTACAATTTTAATGCATAAAAATATTGTTATTTAATATTTGGGAATAAACAGTGTTTATGGTTACCCTAAAGCTATTTTGACTATATCCACATAGTTCTCTCTCCACATGAAAGCATCTATAGCATATGTTTAGTAAATGTAAGTTTAAGTATATAATTTCATATGTATCAAAATAAACATTTTAGCCTTTATTCAGGACAAAAAGGTTTAAAGCATTCATAGCATGCTGTTTGAATAATTTTATGAACTTTTGTTAATGTGTTTTTGGAGAAAAATTGTTCTCTGCATTGATAAATTTGCTGAATCTTATAAAATAATACATTGGAAACAGGTTTTTTTTTTTTAAAAAAGTTAATTTATTTAAAATTTAAATACATTATTTATTATATTCATCATAAATATATCTTTCAAAAGAAATTTTATTCACACTCCATAAGAATCATTTATTTAAGAAAATGTACAAAATTTTTATTAATTAATTTCTGTTCTCAGATATTATTCTATATATATAACTTGAGACATTAAGGACTTTGATAATCATTTAAAGCCATTTATGTATCATTTTTTATTCCTCTTGTATCTGCCAAAAGGAATATGTCTTTCATGTAATCCTAGACTATAATTTCCAAACCTTGTTATGACTTTTTTCAAATGGTCTTAGCTATTTCTATCTTCCACATTTTTTTCTAATATATTCTTCACAATATTTTCCTTCTAACCTTCAGCTTAATTTTTTTGACTCTGCCTTTATGGTTTTAATTTTGACTTTATTTATTTTTATATGTTTGTTTTTTTAAATCTGATCTGATGGACTGGTTTTTCTTAATACTAATTTTAGTTTTGACAACTGATTCTCATTTTAATCCAATAATTATCCAAGGCAGACTTTTTTTGTTTGTTTCCATTATTGAATGATAAAGCACTTGGAGTTTTTAAAACATCAATTATATATATAAACTAATTATAGGTTGTATTCAAAATATTAAGAACAGTCTGTAGTTCAGTTTTTGAAAAAATATGAATAGCACAGTTATTGGTGTATTATAAATATCAGTTATATATTTGTATTTTATAATTGTCATTATAACAATAATCAGAATCGATAACTGTTTATTATTGTCAAATATAAGTTATAATGAAAAGAGGAAAAAATTCCCAATTATTGAGGGGAGGAGGATACTACTGGACACCAAAACAAAATTTAAATACATTATATTTATTTTGTTAATAATAAAAAAGTAATTATAGTTTTATTTAAAAATAAATAAATTAAAAAATGTAAGAGAATTGTTTCAAACTGAGATACTTTCTGATAAGACTAAAGTTGTTTGTTGTAGTTAAAATATCAATTGCTTCTCATATATATATGTATTTTGTTGATAATGAATACTATTATTGTCTAGCCTTTAATATAATATTCATATTTATCTATTAGAATGTTATTGATTGCGTCAATGTTTATGATTTTGTGTTATGAATCACTAGTATGTATTTGTTAGACAGTCATTTTTTTTTAGAAATGGAAAATAAAAGATTTACTTTCAACGTATTTATGAGAGCTAAATGTTAATTTTGAATTTATTAAAAGAGAAAGATTGTGATTAAGATTATACCAAATTTTCTTTTAACATTAAAGATTAATGTTTATTTGCTATTTATAAACTACATGACTAATAAAAAACAAATAAAATTATGCCGTTTACAAATTTAATTAATTATTAAATTAAAAATTAAATAAATAAGTCAATTTGAATTATTAAAATATTAAGTACTGTTAGGTGTTTTTATTTAAGTCCATAACATCGCATGATAACCATTTTTATCCTTACACAATCTGTTACACACAGTAGCAATTTTCTCTTTACAATAGTGCCTCCCAATGGAAGTTATAGTAATCAATAGATGCTAAAATGTTTGTGCATCAAAATTCCTATCAAGCACCTACTCATCCAATATTATCAGACTAGTTATTATCTCATGGCTTTCATTAGTGAGAAGCCCTTGGATCTGAGAGCACTGCATCCAGAACTTTTAATCCACTGCATCCTTCCAGCTGCTGTCTTTTATCTTTTTTAAATAAATATAAAATAATTCAAGCTAATTTATTTGTATAATCATATAGATCTGGACCCAGTTCAGTATGTATATGTTTTGGTGTCTTTGGCTTTTTTTTTAATAATCACAGTCACTAATATACATCTTTTGGCTAAGATTGGAGGGATGCATTAGATCCAAATATCTAAGTGTAGTACTCTCAGATATAAGCCTCCTCACTGATGAAAGCCATAAGTTAAAAATTAGTCTGGGAATATTGGATAAATAGGACGGGATAAAGATTTTGATACACTGATATTCTAGCATTCATGATATTCTTGGATTTGATGGCAATATTGTCTGGAGAAAGTTGCTCATGTTTTTATTTACGTAGATTTATGCAGTGAGAGAATATTAAAATTGAGAATTAAAAATCTAAAAATCCTTAAATTAAAGCTCAATCTGTTACTTGCAATAAGTAATTCAAAGGTCATACAATTCGAATGACTAATTATTTGTTTTTATTATTATAATATAAAGTTAAATGATTCAAGAATTTCTGCAGTGCAAAGCATATTTTAAATAATAGTATTGTATGTCACAATGAAATATCACATGACTCTAACATAAATAAATAAATCAACAGTATAATATAAAATAAAATATCTTTATATAATTACAAAAATTGTGGGCATATATATATTTATTTTATGAATATGATAAGAACTATTTTAAAGCTTCAACTTGTATTGCATACATAGCAACATTTGTAAATCTATGTATACAATGTAAATGGAAGCTTTAAAATAGTTCCATCACATTGATAAGGCAATATATATATATATGTGCTGAAAAAAGTTTTTCTATATTATATATACTTATTGTTATTATATAAAGATATTTTATATTATATTATTGATTGAGATTTAAATACATGAAAAAAACAGCATAATAGATTCAATTTCTTTTCATTTTTGATGCTAAATAATTGAATTTTAATAAATAATAATTCAATTTTGTAATTAAAATATTTAAGATATATTGCTATGTTAAACATATTCACAGTTATGATTCCAATCCTTTTTTGTCACTTACTATTAGTTTTTTTGTGGTGAAAATAAATAATTTTTAATAGATGTATATTTTAAATAATTCACTTATTATTATTTATATAATTATCTATATGAAATTATATTACTGTTTTTTACACAGAGAAAATATAAAGGACATTGAATATAACCATAATGCATTTTGGTGCAGAATACTCTTTTTTAAAGGTAAATAATATATTGAAACTCACAATAGAACATAAACACTTGTAAATTTGATTGCACATATTCCAAAATGCACTTGTTTATTAATGAATCTGGATTATTAAGTAATCATGCTTTTTTTATTTTCTGGTTACTGCAAATTATTTTTATTTAATTAAGTTTTGAAAACATGACCAAATGTTCTTTTATATTCTAACAATATGGAAGATCTGTTTAGCCTTATTACAATTTTATATTAATGTTCATTCTCAATTCACCATAGAAAACATAAGAGCTACTTGTTCCTTGTACTTAATTGCATAAACAATTTGTGGATATTTTCTTGGATAAATTTTATTTATACTATTAATTAATCAATTAATTTAATATAGTCACTGAATTAAAATTCGCAGTAAAGTCTTTTACATAATTTCTTCATTCTTGTTGAAAGAACCACATTAAATTAATACATTAGCAAAGATAAAATTGATCCAAGAAAATGTCTGCAAATTATTATACAATTAAGTGTTAGGAACCAAATGGCTTTTGTTTCCTATAATGAATTGAGGGCAAATATTAGTAGAAGAATAAAGCAATATATATATAACAATTGAATAATGTTCAGTTTGAGTGCATTTTGGAACATGTGCAAATTAAATTTAGAAGTGATTCTTTCCTATCATGAGTTTCAGTATAATTTTTGCCTTTGAAAATGATATTGTACACCAAATATTTATTAAAGTTATATTTATGTTCTTTATATTTTGTTTTATACATATATATGACTGCATTTCAATGATTGAATGTAAATTTCTTTATAACAAAAAGTTAACTATACATATATATAAGTATAAATTCATCGTTGGGAAGAAATTACATGTATAATCAGATATATTACATGTTAAGATCCTTGTTGATATAAATAGGTAATAGATTACTACAACCAAGGAATACTCAACAATTATTGTTGGTGATAATTCACAATTCTTTTGTTATTTCCTTAATACAATTTATTGCATCATTTCAGTATTTGTAATAATATCATAAACTTTAATGAGGTCTTTACATCATCATGGTACATATAATCACGTATACAGTACATATGCGTGTGTGTAGATATATTCAGAAGAATCATTTTGATAAACATGTTTACAGTATTGAATTTAACTCTAAAGTAAATCAAGGAAGTTCTGAATTAAACATGACCTTGACTTTCTGTGTTAAAATTAAATTACTTTTTTTTCTCCATTAGCCAGCGCATCTCATTGAAGCAGAATTGAGGTTGTGGCAGTCACGATTGTGAAAAACACTTAATTTCAGTAAAACAAACTATTATTGGAAAAGTTGTCATCTGAAATTAAATTTATTGTGTTGCTTTACAAATTTGTTGTTTAGAGTTTCAGATATAAATGAATTTGTACCTTTTAAAACTATTCAGTTGAAATGATTTAAATTTGTAATTCTAATTATTAAATGCTCTATTTTGATTTGATGATGACGATTTAAATCAAGGTTGGTTGATTTTTCTATTATCAGAAATAAAGATTGATAAATTTTCCATCTGATTTGGATATATTTTTATTACTAAGTAAAACCGTTGAATAAATAATTATATGGTTAGTTGCTTGAGAGGTCATCACTACTGGCAATTGGAGCATAATTGTTCTTTCAATTAACTAAACTGAAATATTCAATTTAGAGTGTAATCTTTAACTCTTGCTTGCCCCCCTCCCCCACACGCACAGTAAAATTATTGGATTATTATGAAGTAAGTTTGAATCTTATGAAAACCTAACTTTTATATTTTGTGAATATAGATGATGTTATAGGACATTTTGATTACATAATATTAATATTTTCATTCAATTTATAATTGTTCTTATTTTTAAGCAAACTATTGATTTTATATTGTATATTACATTAACAGTCACCATAAATTTTATAAAAGTATATTTATGTTTAACTTAATTTATATTTAAAATTTGTATTTGAAAAAGGTATACTAGCAAATTGATGATAAAAACATGCAATTTTATTCATCATTTATAATTATATTTTAATGATCTGTTTTATTATATATGTTAGTTGAGCTTGCTAAAATATAGATTCAAGGTGATGACTGGGGTTTTTTCCGTCATAAAACAAATAATATATATATATTATTATTTAAGAATTATTACTTATTTTTGATGGTGAAGTCTACAGAAAGTAATGCTTATAATTTTTTTTTTTTTAATATTCTTAGTTGTTTATGTTGTTATACTATTAAATAACGCAAGGAATGCTTTTGTCCAATCATTTCATTTATATTTTACTGAAAAGTAAATATTTAATACATGTCACATGATTAAGAACTTATATGTAGGTAACAAATCTTTTTTATGTACAATATTACTTCGGGTAACACATGCAATAGTTTTGCCATATTTTTGTTGTTACTGTGAATAGAGCTAGTTTGTGATTTCTTATGGATTCAATTATCGTCAAAAAAAAAAAAAGGTCTTGAGAATATATATATACACAGTAGTTTTTACTTACAGACTACAAATAATAATGGAGTAACCATTAGACTTTCCTATGTTATTTTTGTAATACTTTTGCTAGAGTGGCAATCCATGAACCATGAGCTCCAGAGTCTGACACCAACACTGCACCAAAGTATGTATGCCACCGTTTATGTTCAACCATAAGTAATCAATAGTCAAGATGAAGATACAATATTGTGATGACAGGTTTTTTGACTAATTGGCTTTATTTTAGTAGGAAGTACTGCTTTACATTAATCCACTTCACTGCTTATTTTGACTATTAAAGATAATAATGGTTTGACATTTCAAATACTAAAACTTTGATTCCATGCTGTTTGTTTGCATTGCTAGATAATCATCTAGATAATTTTTGCTTTACCATTTAGTGCTTAGATTTGATTATTTTCCATAGAATAGAGAGATCACTGTTATTTAATACAGATTAAATGCAATTTTTCATAGTCATATTAAGTCATGATTTTAGTTTTTGTGATAATTTTCTTACAGTCTACAAATTGCATTTATATAGCTTACAAGTAAAACCATATTATAGATTTTTAAAATTATTTTAAGAATCTGTATTTGTTGCTGACAAAAGCATTATAAAAAAGTAATTTACACTTTTATACCTTCAATATTTTTTTAAAATTAGTTTATAATACTTCAACATATTGACTCTTAATGACATATCTGATTAAATTTGTTTCAGAGTCCAATATAAGGTAAAAAATATAAATATCTTTTTTTTATATCTAATACATATTCATCATCTTCATTTATAAAAAAAGTTTATTTTTGAAATAAAATAAAAACTATATCTGTAAAAGATATTCTTTATAAAGACTCAATTATAACATAACCTTCATATGAGTATCCACTATACTTATTTAATCATCAATGATATATTTGTAAATGCATAAATAAATAATTTATTTTTAAATAATAAATGAGATTTGTAAGTATAATTCATTGCAGAACTAATTAATGTCTTTCAATGGCCTTTCATAATCGATCAGGGAATAGAAAGCATCAATCATTAGATTTGATGACTGCTGGATGGTGAGAATTTAAGATTTTTTAAATTTTATTTTACATTCCAGATAAAACTTTTGTGATACACTTTTATATGGATTAGCTATCTTTAAGAAAAGTACTAAATTTGTTTTCATTCTATAATTATACCAGACAGCTCTTTTTTTTTCATATGTCATAGCATCGGCCGGGAGGCAAACCCACAACTGTCTGCAACCAACTACTTGCTTGCAAGGCGGCTGCGATGACCTCTCGGCTAACAAAGCTCTTTTTTATTTTAATGTTTTTTTGTAAAGTTCTGTGCTCAAAGGCAGAAGGAGCAACTAGGCAATAGGATACTATGATCAAATCATTACAATTCATCATTGTTGGTGATTTGACATATTCTTAACATAATTTATTCTAACATCCCAAGTTCAGGTACATTATATACAAAAATAATAATAATAAAAAATTATATTACTGATTTATTTTTTGTTGAAACTTATAGATAACTTAATACTCTCCATATTGATTTGTTTATAAATGAATTAGTAAATAACATTCTTTTTGGCCAAGTAATATACATAAAGTTTTAAATATATATTGCTTATTTTGTTATTTTTGAGAATAAATATTTACTTTTGTGATGGCAGACTTGATACTATTATTTTAAATTTATATCTACACAATCTGTATTAAAATCTTTTTGCTGATAGAGATTAAATTAACTTTTAAAGTTAAATTTTACCACCAATGAGATAAGTTGTAGGAGGTTCCCCAAAAAATAAAATATATCAACTGTTAATATATACAGTATTCACAACTGTCTGTCACCATAAATAAAATGTAAAAAATAAATCATTAATAGAAAATTTGTTGTAAATAATTTTATATCATTTAAACAGAAAGAACTAAAATAGCATTTAAAATTTTATTATTTATTTTAAGAACAGTTTATATTAGAAGGCTAAAATAAATAATACCTTCATAATTTTAATAAAATGTAATATTTTAATATATTAATCAATAATTTATTCAGTGTAGGATATTGATTAATTGCAGATAATTTTTATTCAATGTGAATGTTCATTATTCCAAAAACTATTTGCATTTATGCACATTTAAGAGTTTTTAGATTGGTATGCTATCTTGTATAAAGGAAAGAGACTTAGAATGTTTTAGGAATGAGTCATATTTGTTTCTTTATATAATGTGATTATTTACTTATTTTCCTTTATTTACATTTTTTAAAATAAATGAATGAGGCTTACTTTTTATTTGAATTTTAATATTTTATTTTGTTTGGAAGAAATAAATCTGCTAGGACAATACTCTGAAGAATGTGATTTTTCCAAAAGAAAACTTCTAATCTTTCAAAAGTTTATTTGTACAGTTGCATACATGAATAATAATCTTATGCTTAATTTCCCAAATGAATAGCATCAATTATTTTTAAATTTTATTGACTTTTACTATATACTTCCAAGATAATTTGAGTTTATTATTTTATTTTCGTATTTGTTGCTCTTGATAAATATATTTTTAAGAAAGAAAAATTCTTATCTTTCAAACATCAAAGTATGCTTGCATAAGTAGACCATTTTCAGTTCAATTTTTTATACGAACAGTAATTAACCTTTATTGATTAATCCTGAAATAATATGAACTTATTTTTTTAATTTCAACTTAATCAAATTGTTAATATGAGAAGTTTTTTTTCTCATGGATTGTTTTACATAACATGCTCTCATCTAAACAGATTCTGGTTTATACTAAATGTGATTACATGTATTATAGAAAAAATATTTTTACTTCATAAATATATCTTATGTAACTTTTAATATTCTACATTATTCAATCCAATTTTTATTTGCTTACAATATATTAGAAGATTTTACAAAATAATCATTTGTTTTTAAGAACAAGACAATCTATGTGAGAATGAATATATCAGTTAATAATTAAATAAAATGTAAAAAAAATAAATCACTTATGTAGATTTGCTGCAAATAATTTTTATTTTGCAAGAACAACTACAATGTGGTAATGCAATATTAACACTACAAATGGTATATCATAATGCTTCTAAGAAGAGTATCTGTTTTATATAAATATTGTTTCAAGTTTGATTTTCTTCAATTATAAGCATTATTTAGAATAGGTATTAAAATATTTATATGCAAAAATGGAAAAATAAAATTAATTTTAGTTAACTGGATTCAGTTGATTGCCTCCTTATAATCAGTTATTATAATGAAATAAATTTGATTTTTATTGTTGTAAGCATTAGTTATAATAAGTTTTATAATATTTATTTTAAAATTTAAAAAATAATAATGATCTTTTGCAAAAGACAAAGAAAATTTATAGCTGTTTAGACTACAAGCAATATAAGATACTGTCAAGCCTGAAAAATAGGGCATAAAATTTATATTTCATGACCTAAATTCAAACTAAATTGATTTTTGCAAAGTAGACACATATTTAGGAGGGTACTGAGATAGATATCTGTTTGATGAAAAAAGTTATAAGGAATTAAGGCATTTGAAAATTTAAACTGAATCCACTTATCAGTTGTAGCCATAGTGGGTTAAAATAGTAATTTTAAATTTTATTAATTATTTTAATAATAATTTACTTTGAATGCAGAAATGATCAAAAGTTCCAGACTAAAATGTCAAATATATAGCCGGGAATTTATAAAAAAGAGTCATTATTCATTTATTATTATTTTTATGTTCTGCACATCATTTTAGCAATTTTTTTATCTCTTTATTTTTTGCTTTTTTTTTAAAAAAAAAAAAAAATATATATATATAGCTACCTTTTTCATAATGTAACATTTCTTCATTCATTCTTGTTGTAATATTCTTCATTATTTCTTCATATTTCATTATATTTTTAGCATATGATCACTCCTCTTTTTATGTATGTTTTAATTATTTCAATAAAAATGTAGTTTTCATTTAATCTTTTCAATACTTCCACATTTCCAATCTTAACTTTCATTCTAACTTCTTTCTATTCATAGTTAATCTTTAATTCTTTTTCAAAAACATTTAACAAACTTTTTTTTTTAGAGTTAACTTTAATGATAAACAATAAACTATATAGGAGAAGTTGTCATAAATAGTTCATACATCTACAATTTATTTGATTTTAAATATCATAAGAAAATATTTACATTTCAATAATATATTAATTATACATAATAAAATATAAAATGTCAATCACTACCCCCCTCCCCCCAATATTATGTTTTTCAGTAATGCTACCTTGTAAATAAAGAAGTCTGAATTTCAAATAGCATGACCAAGAGATTACCTCTTGGTAGTGTTGTTTGAAATTCAGACTTCTTTATTTACTAGGTAGTGTTGGTGGGCAAAATAATTTTGGGGAGAATCATTAATATTTTATATTTGAATTTTCAGTTAGCAATATATACTGAGTCTATTTTTTATAATAAAATATTAATTGCATCATATTATATGCCTATATTTATGTATATATATAATAAAATATATTCTACCCGAGTATGCAGATAATTAGAAACTATTATGGCAAAAAATATTTGATTTAAAATAATATTTATTACTTTGCTAAGCCAGGCTTTTGATGCAATGTATTTTTGACCAAGCACGGCTACAGTGAACATCAGCAAATACATTAGCATATCTGCTTGCATATAAACATAATCGCTGATTACCATAAATTAGCATATTTGCATGTGTAAATTGACCTATCAGATGACTGTTATTAAATTAAATGACCAATTTTTGTTAAGGGAGATGCTATTGTCTCTTATATTTATGGAATTTTTACAATTAATTATATAACAAGCTTCATTTATTTTGCGTTTTTTATTATTACTTTCTAAGCAAATAATTTTAGCAACAGCAGGTTTAAAGCAATGACCAGATTTTTTCTCATGGTCTATAAACACTGATATATATATATATATATTGGTGTGCATTAAGTTTCTGTTTTTATTTTTTTATTTTTTTTATTTCCTTCTAGCCATTTTTTTCATTCAGTAGATAAATTATTGAATAATTTAGAAACATAATGATTTTTTATTCTAGTTCTATAATAATTACAATATTTTACAACTT
Source organism: Epiperipatus broadwayi (assembly GCA_028023455.1). NCBI lineage: Eukaryota > Metazoa > Onychophora > Udeonychophora > Euonychophora > Peripatidae > Epiperipatus > Epiperipatus broadwayi. Next base: position 67,711 of record JAQFVV010000933.1, on the reverse strand, counting down.
TGTATGAATCCATTTTTCTTATGATTCATTTCATTTGGTTTGTATGAAGTTTTTTTTAAAGTATTATATTATAAAAAAATTTCTCCCCTATAATTATATATTTTTTAGCATTATTAATGCACTATTAATTTTATCTGCAAAATTCTCTAATAACATATTGATGTTTCTTCATTTTATGAATCCATATTGGTTTATTAAAAAAGTTATTTTTATTTAACATTTTTTTGATAATTTATGAATATAAGTTTCTATTAGTTTTGCAAATGAAAGAAGGATAAATATAGCTCTGTAGTTATGAAAATTATTTTTATCCCATTTTAAAAACTGGACTTACTATAGATATTTTTAGTATTGTAGGTTATTTACTGCTGTCTATTATTTGGTTGACTCCATAAGATATAATATCTGGTAGTATCAGTATTATTTTTGATGTCTGTCATTCTTTTTTTTTATATCTATAACTAGATTTAAATTAACTCTTTATTCTTGTTATTGTTTCATATAATTCCTCTTCATTTAAATTTGGCATAAATAATAAATAAGGTTGACTTTTATGTTTTTGAAATTTTAATAACATGATTAGTTTTTTTTTTTTGATTAATTCTTTTTAAAAACATGGAATTAAATGGATTTCCTAGGAAAAAAACTGTGTATATTAAAATACATATTTTTAATTTTCATCATTTATAGAATTAGATTTCCTTAGTAATATTTCATTTCATTTTTTCCATTTTTTTTTATGACACTTATTTTCATTAAATTTTTTTAAAATAAAACATTCATTTCTCTGTTCTTATAATAGAATTAATTTTATTTTTTACTAAATAAACCATAATTTTGTTTTATATTCTATAATTTGTTTTTCTCTTACATTAATTTTAGTATTTTTTTTATTTATCCAATTTACATTCCATTGTATTTATGGGAAAAAAAAAATTTGTATTTTTTATAATTATATATATATTACAAACATTTAAAAACATTAATTTTTTTATAGACTTTTTGTTCAACTATCACTCATAATTTGTATTTTGTCTGCCTAAAATTTGTATGTTCTCCCAATCTTTTTTTTTTTTTTTTACAAAGATTAGACAAAACTGGAGCTGCTTGGTGAAAAGTGTTCATTATATATCTTTGGACAATTGAGATCTACAGTTTCCGATAATGATGATAATTTATATTTCTTATTTTCACTCTGAAATTCTTTAAAAAATTTAAAAATTTTATTTAACAAAATTTTAAGAAGAATGAACTTATGCTGTGATTTTTATTTATTTATTAATGAGATATGAGAATGTCCAAATCTTTGGCTATCAATGAAAAAACTAGTTAAGATCATCTAAGTTTTATTTTGACTTTCTTCATTGAAAAAGATTTAATGCCAATGATATATTTGATTCATTAGCAATAGCTATGGATTATAAGTTTCACATTGAGATTGTATTGAAGATGTTTTAATTGTTGGGATTTTTAAAATAATATTTAGATAGTTCTTATAAATGAAGATATAAATCATTTAATAACTAATCCTTTGTTCTTGATGTTGCAAGAAATGCATGATATGAATATACATATAAATAAAATGCCCATTAATTATAAACTATTATAATAACAATAAAAATAATAAATATAATAGTAATTAACTTATATACAGTCTTTCAATCTGCAGAACTACTTTCGGTTAATTCCTTGACCCTTATCAACTGCTGTTAAATTCAAAGAACATAATGGAAGCAAAAGTCCTCAGCTCAAATCCCATGACTTTTGCTTCTGTTATGTTTTTTGAATTTTACAGCATTGAGGAGAGTTAAGGAATTAAACAAAAGTACTTCTGCAGATTGAAAGACTATGTAGTAGTTAATGACCATTATATTTATTATTTTTATTGTTATATATTATAACGATCGAAATGTAAGTGAAGATCGAATCTAACCGCAAAAACAATATCTGCAACTACCAGGGCGCCATCTAGGCATTTGAGCCTAGAAAAATTTATAAAGTAGGCAAATACGCGCTGTTAAGATTCCACTTTATTTAAATATTCCGATCGTTAGCCTAAGTCACTAGCTCAGTGGAGACGCAGAGATAAAAATCTATATCTTAATTTATATCTTAAATATCAATAAATAAAAGCCACTGCCAGAAATTAACACATAAAAATATTTATTTACGCACATATAAAATAACATTTAAATTTTGAGGAATAAGTTTAACATTTTAGATTTTTATATTAACTTTTAATTTTTCATTTAACTAAGTTTCAATGAGTTTAATATTTTATTTAGATAGTCAAGTATGAATAGACTATATAGATCTGCATTTGAAAAGAAAATATTCTTCCCTGATTTAACCTTAGGCAACAAATTTCGCAATCAACTGGCGCCAATCCATCTGATACATTCATGTATTCAATGTAGCATGATATGACAACACAAAATACTATACTGTCAGGAACGTACATCTGAACAATAAGTAGAAATAGAGAAGACATTGACTCTCCACCAACAGGAATGTGACATCTATTGGCAAGTAGAACAATAAACAAAAAATTCCATAGGAATGGACTGCGGTCTTCTGCCGACTTACAAACCCATCCATAGGCAAACAGAGGGTGTGTGGCGTATATCTATAATCCTGCCCGTAGCGGACCTCATACTACATCTACTAATTACACAAATATATCCAATCCATTGAACCAATTCAACTACGAAATGAATAACCTAAGATTACCCTCCCTTAATATAACTTTACAAAACTATATAGCCATTCACACCCGACTTAAATTTAACATTTAAATACGTTCGCACAAATGCATTTTATAAAATTTGTTTTAAAATGTTGAGTACAGATCAGCTGCACAGATTCCACGGTCAAAAACATTCCAAATTAAACACAACCGATCAAAATACAAAGTCATCGATAAACGTCACTTGCATAGGGAATATACAAATCCCATTAGCATTCATCGTAAGATGCTTGCAGTGATATCGTTGACATATATTCTAATCGAATGTGAAAACCACAACATTATCAACCGCTAACGAATCTATGCAACGTCTATACCCAACCTAAATTTCATCATTTAAAATTTAAACAATAAACAATTTATACAATAAGAAAGAAAAAAAATGGAAATGATTTTTATCAATTGGAAAACATATAAAATTAAACATTATTAATTTGATTTAAAAACTTACAAAAGTCAGATAAGAGTCCGTTTTAACATTTAAGTTGGCTTGTTTATTAATTTGTAAAACTTGACGAAAGTTCTTAATTGATTTCAATAATTGTTCATTTCATATAGCTTATGGTAGAAGAGTTTATGTTCCCGTTGGCAATTCCCACGGAGACTTTCCTGGAAGACTGGTCTGATATTTTGGAGGTAGCATTAGCTGGTTCTGTTCTGGTATCACAGTCTTTGCATTTTTAAAATAAATGAGTGAGGATGGCAAGTGCGTCTTGTCACTCGACTCACCAAAATCAAGTTGGAAAACTGACTGGAACTCAATATTTTTTCTTTTTATAGTCCTCCTATGGATTCCATGAACAAAAACGTCACTGTTCTGTTTTTTCGTTATGGTCCGGGCCTTTATTTGCTTCCACTGGTCAAGCTAAAATCTCTTTCTTCTCTTATCTAACTTTTCATCTGACTTTTTAATTACACAGCTTTTAGATAATTAATAAACAATCATTTCCATTTACAGATTACAGGAATTAATTAATACCTGTTTTTATTTTAACTTACGTTATTTTTTTATTAAAATATTTTTATATTTCAATCTTGTATTTTTTTATTAAAAAAAAATACATTCAAATACTTTTTTTTTTGTTTATGAAAAAAATATTTTTAAAGTTTAGCATCTGTGCGAATATATATATATATGTTTAACAAACATTTTAATTTTAGCGTTGAGCTGATATTTTAAGTCAGCTCATATATATATAAGCTCACATATTTATAATTTGTCATAAATATTTTTGAAGTTAAATAGTTTGTAAAATGAAAAAAAAAATTAATTAACAAATGGTTTTGATTTAATGGAAAGGGTAAAAAAAATTTGAACTTTTATTTTTAAATAAACAAATAAAATTGAATATAATTTATTAAAAAAAAAAAAAAAAAGTTAAAAGTGTTTAATTAAAAGGGAGAAAAATTCGAGAGATAAAAGGGTGGGGGGAAGAAAACAAAATTAGATTCTTGGTAGTAATTATACTCTATTGTTGAAACTTTCACAAAGTAAAAATATTTGGTTAGTAATTGCTATTACGCTAATTAAAAAAAAAAAAAGATAAGAAAGAGTGGAGATAAGATCGCTTTTAGAGAGATCAGTTGACTTGACTTTAGAGACCACAAGGACAATAAAGAAAGCAGCTGTGTTTCGAACAATAAAAATTATTATTATTGAAATTTAATTTTACGGACTCTTGCAAATATATACCTAAAGTTATCACAACCTTCCCTTTGAATTGACCACTCCATCTGAATGAAGCTATCGAGAGAGTTATGGAATGGAAGAAACGATATTGTAGCCGGACAACTAAAGGAACACCATGGAATTAGGTACAAGGACAAAGGCACGACCAATGGAATTAAAACCTATGAAAATCAGGCCACCCCTCTGATCGATCAGGTAATTATAAACTTTTAATTAATGAGAACTCTAAGGAAACCTAATAGAACTTTATCTTTAATTTAATTTTATTTATTATTTTATTACAATTTTCAACAATAGAGGGGGAAAATAAATTTTTCAATATTCAATCTATTAATGTTAATTTTTCAATATTTTTTAAATATTGGAATAACTGTATTTTAAATTATTTAATATCTATTCGATCTAGAGAGTAACAACAGGGTGGGGGTATAAAGTCTCACAAGTAACAGAGAACTAGTATGTTTGTTAGTAGAAAATAAGGAAAGAATTGAAAGTATAAGAAAACAAAGACACTTATTCGTCATGTAAGATTTTCAATTTATTTATTTACCAAAGAAAGTGGAGTTTAAAAATAAACTTCAGGAAAGATTAAAAATACTATAAGTGTCTTATATACACGTCTGCTAGAATTCGAGTATTAGTGTAGGCGGAGAAATCTATGGTAAATATTTGGGAAGCATAATTAGAAAGTAAACAGAGGAAAATCAGAAATTGTAAGTCAGTTCTTTCTGGATCGGATAGAATTATAAGGTTATTAATAATAAATAGTAGTAAAAAAATTAAAATTTTTTTGTCAACGTATTCTTGAATTTTGAATTATTTATAATAATTAGTTAATGTTCTTAAAGGAAAACCGGAGATTATAATCAAAGTTTATAATCAGGAAGCGTCAAAAAAAAAAGACCGGTTTATGTAAAGTTAGTGACGGTTCCAGAGAAACTTGGGGTGGAGTCAAAACAAAATGTTGTAGGGGAAGAAAGAAAGGCGGCAAGCGTTTAGTTTTTTCTTTTTATTTGCGAACTTTTAAGTTTTTATTTTAAATTAATGTAACGACATATTTATATATCGTTACAATATATTGTAACACTACTATTACATGGCACTCAATAACAGTCCCTATGCACAAATATATATAAAGTTGAAAGGAAAAGTAGAAATAAACATAGAAAAATTTTGTAGATATTTTTCTACATATCCTGGAATAAAATAATCCTAATAAAAGGTTAAATAATTTTGAATTTAAAATAAAATTTTATTATAAATTAAACATTTAAAAGGTCTAAATAAATATTAATATTATATTCTGATTTTGAAAATAAAAGCAATCATGTTTTATGATAAAATAGAACTGATAATTATAAACATTTCTATTATCTATCTTTGAAATCTTTTAATTAATGCTTGTATACATGTCTCTATGTAGATGTTTTTGTAGATCAAACTTTTGATAAAATTTCAAAGTTGCTTTTAAAAGGATTAGAGATAAGAAAAAGTTTTTAATTAAGAAGTTTTAATTTGTGTTTTTGTCACCCACCTGACCCAGTCTTATATAAAAAAAATTGGGAAAAAGAGTAGATGAGTAGAATTTGGCTAGTAATTTTTATTGTAAGAGTTGGATAATAATAGTTTTTTGAATAAAGTTGATTAATAATGTTTTGAGATGCTGTCAGAGTTGGTGGGTTTCCAGAGCCATACAGATAGCTACCATGAATCAGATATAGTTGAATTCAAGATAGTAGATCCAGCAATAGTCTACTAGTTCACTATGGAGTTTGGATGTACTTTGAAGGAAGACACAACTTCTTTGTATTGATCTATAGTTGACATAGTATTAGATTTCGGGGCTGAAGTCTTAGTGGAACCAATTAAATGCAAACAGTTAACTGATTATCCCTTTCTTGATGATGACAACACCCTTCTTGATAAGACAATCCTGGACTGGCTTTCACCAAGATAACCTGTTTTCTGAAATAGTTATACATATGCTATTTCAGCTATATGCTGAGAAGCACAGATAAACATATATACATAAAGCATAGCTGAAAGAAAAAAAAAAACGTTTATCTAGTTTATCTTAAACTGTCAGAAAAAAAAGTTGATAGTATTTTTTAAAAGAAAAAAGAAAACTACTCAGCAAAGTAAAACTTACTATAAAAATAATGAATGAAAATTTATATACTTTCAACAAAGGATTAATTGTGAAAATGTATTTTTAATGATTTTATGATTTTGACAAGTTGAAATATATGATATAAATGCCAGGATGCATATACATTTCTACATGCATAAACATATATGTTAATTACATGTTATAAAAATTAATGTCATTTATTATTTTGATAAATTCAAATATGATAGAGGAATTTCATTTATGTGTTAAATCAATTATTGTACTGTACATATGTGCCCAGATTATATATATATATGTTTTAAGTAAATTCATTAAGAGGTGTTGTAAATCACAATATAATTTTTAATTGTATGTATGTATAGCCTTAATCTATAAACCTTGACTTCATTTTTTTGCTATTAATACACTTGTATTCAATTGTTAAAATTATTCCAGTGACTTAATTCTAAATAGTTTTTAGATCTTATGTATTTGCATCATCTCTTGATCACAATAACACCAATAGACCTTATGTTCCCTGATTTAGATTTGAGCATAATGGTCTGATATATTAAAGGGGATTATATTAGTCTTTATAGGCATCCAGTGATGATGATGATACTTCCATCAATCATCATATCATACTGGTTGGCACTAAGAGTATATTCTTTAAAGCTCATGCACTGCATTTTATTTTAGTTTTGTCTCTATCAGAATTTAAGTTTATAGCTGTCAATACATTAATGATACTAAGTGGCCAGAGCATTGATGATGATCAGCATATTTTAATATCCCAGTATTATTGATTTTTATTATTATATATCCAGATGGTTGAACATTTAAGTTGGTGCATCCAAATTATAATTAAATAATTGCCCAAGCTGGCATAGGCTAAATAGTTGATCTAGTTTACAGTAGACTCATTTCAAATCCAGTCAAAAGATTGACTGTTGATTATATTTGATTGTTGATTATTCATGATGATGAATGGTTGTTTCTTTTGAGTATTACTTACTTTTACTTATTGATAATGCTGGTTGATATATAGTGAATTTATACTTTTAGTTGCTCTAAGGACTTAACTGGGATGATCTCACAAAGTGATCTTTTCCAGTTGCTCATGCTCTTGAATAAATAAAATTATTATATATTTTGTAATATATTTTACTTTAATAATATCTTACTTAATAGTTAAATATACTTTTATTAAATTTCATTATTTGAAATATTTTTCCATCACCCCAGGGATGATGATATTTTCCATCCATTATAATATATATAATTTGTAACCAAGATGAGATTGAGGAATTTATTTAAAATGTCAGACTAAGAAATGTTTCTTTAATCAATTTTAATAAACACATTTGTTTAAATTTTTTTTTTTTGTAGCTATATAATGCTAACTTCTAAATTTATTTTTCCATTGCAGTCTTGTATTAAAAATAATCTTGACATTTCATTTTTAGGTAAAATAAATTTTTTTTTTAGTTTTTTCTTTTAATCAGGTTAATTTGGTTTGCTTCAGAATAATTGAATTAGTAAGCAATAAAAGAGTTTGCCTTTTAAAAATTTTTTTTTTGCTTAGAATATCTTAAATGTGTCTGACAACTTTCTAACATGGACTAATAGAGTGAAGAATCCCATCCTATCTGGTGTCAAAGTAGCATATATAGATTATTGTAAAAGTAGATAATAATCATATATTAACAAGAAATACATAAATTTACATTAATAATAAAATAATTATAATTGTATTTATACATTTATCATAATCACTATTGGCAACCATTTATAAAAATTTATTGGCCACTCTAGCTTCAATTACAAAAGAGAGAAATAAGAAAAAAATAGAAATAAGTTTTCAGATGATGATATAACCAATATTGAAATAGAAATACATGCACACATACTGCATGCTGTTTTTTTAGTCTATTTATTTGACTTTTTACAATGTCTTGTTTATGAAAGTTTTCTTTATGAAGGCCTGTTTAGTTGCAGTTACCCCATATATATATATAGTTATATTTTTTCAAATGAAAGCATTGAATACTGCATCTCCTTAGAATATCTTTGGGATAATCTGTATAACACAAATAATGTCTAACTTTTCCAAGAAAACCATGCTCAAGTTTACTATAAAATATATGTTTAGTAAATTTTTTATTACACTCCATCTAATGAAGGTGTGCTCTAAACCATAGATTTATTATCATGCCATTTAGCCAGTTGAATAATGTACCAATTGATTTTAGGATCTTCTCTTCATATTTTCAGAATATTATAAAGCATTTTAAAATTTGAAAGAATACCAACTTGATATACAACTAAATTCATTCTCTTTTAACTTGTGATATGTATTAACAGCATATTAATCCTAACATTCCAAATCCATCTTTCCATAAGAACATACTAAGATATTTACATTGTTTTATATTCTCAAGTTGATAATCATTCAAGCCAAGTTAAAAGTTATTGAACATTTTTCTTTCTTCATTGACTGACAAAATATCATTTTTGGGGAATATTGATTAGCAAATTTTTTATAGGTTTTGGATATTAAAATTTTTTTGTTGATCAGTCTTGAAATTGCCAAAAAATATCTCAATCATCCTATTGCAAATCTAGGAACCAGATTGTTAAATTATTGTTTTTGCTTTGAGTTTGGTTCGGATTAACAGCACTGCCATCAAACTTTTATATTTTGAGATTTGTTTAAGGAAGTCATTTGTACTCCCCCCCCCCCCCCAAAGATTACTGTTACTAAAATAGAAAAAATAATTAGAAGCAGTATACATCTTTATTAAATATTAGTTTTCATTTCAAATATTTCAAATTTTTATCACTAGAAATAATGTGTCCTGCCATTTGATGGAAATTAAAGTCTGTGGATAGCTAGCTATTTTCAAATATTAGTATAAATTTTTTATTAGTCAAGTAAAATGCTTTGACTAAATCAATAAAAGCATTACAGTCGAGTCATGAACTATGCTACATTTTATTTCATGCTCTCCCACGTGTTAAAGGGAAATAGCATAAAATAGATCACCATTTGTTGATAAATAATGGTATAAATAAATAATCTTAAACAAAATTTTAAAATAATAGTAATGTAATTATTAATAATAAATGGAGGGAATATTTATTTTACTTTATAGAGTGTGCATTCATTGCAATAAGAATAAGAAAAAAACAACAACTAACTCCTACTCTGGGTAATATTCTTTTTTTTTTTTCAGTAATTTTTTTCTCTTATAGAACAATAGAATCATCTCTTTTTCAAGAAATTACTTTCTCCTCAGTTATGTTAATGTTTAATGAATATTCTGAAATCTTGTAAAACTTTACTTTTAGGAATATTTTATTAAGCAAAATACTGTACATCACATTCAGAAAGGATAATAAAGGAAGAGCAAAATATTTATGCTTTCAACATAAATTGAAGATATTTTACATACGGTAATTTGTACATGCTCGGCTCAGAGAAAGAAAAATGTTGTTGAATATTAAAATTTATTTATTTTTAATGGTTTTATTGTTGATTTATTTACATTTTTGTTTGTTTGTTTACATTTTACTTTGAATAACGTATAATTGAAATTGCATAGATAAATACAATATAGTTTGTGGCTCCACTGTATGCAAATCTCATCCTTTGGTTTCTTTTTACTTTTTATATTTGCCTAGCAATAAAAACCTTATCTATTATGCTTTTTTGTGTCTCTTAAATTTATTCCCTGATAACCATTTGTATATGACTAGAAATAATCTGTTTGTAGTCTATTCAATAAAATCTTTGAAAAGACTTTTGCTGCAGAGTAGATAATATTGGTGAGCTACAATAATTACTTCAGTGTTTTTTATTTCTTTTGTTTTTATAAATTGAAATAACAGAAACAGTCTTAAGCTCACATAACATATTTTGTGAGTGAATATATTTCTAAAAAGTTCAATAGTTCTAAAGATTATCTATCACCAACATATTTAAAAAAAATTCCAGGGATCTTATGTATCTATGATATTATTAATTTTACAAATATGAAAAGATTTTAATTTCATCATAATGGATTTTAAATCTAAATAAATCATTGGGTTAGTTATATCATTAAATATGATCATACGAAATTTGAATCATTATTTAATAAATGATCAATATATTTCTGATATTCAAAATATAGGTAATCATGCTTCCTATAATTCAGATAGTCTTTGTAACAATTCCTAAAAATCAAGAATTATTTGCAAAACTAATCTCATCATCTCTAAAATTTAAACGTTTTTATTCTTTATTTGTTCATTTTAATTCACAACATATTTCTTGTAAAACTGCTGTAAAGTTTTGCAAATATGTAGTCATTGTTGTGGATCCTTATTGATGTTAATCTTTTTTGTGTTGACAATATTCATCACATAGATTTTGATATTCCAAAACATTAACCATAACTGAAATGTTTATTGAATCAAATTGCAGAGTTTTCAGGGGGTTAAAACTCAGCTGAAATTGCATAAATAAGGTTGGACTCGTAGATGTTTGTAACTTAGTTATTTTATTATTATAATAAACAAAAAGCATTTATAATGTGAAATTAAGATACAAAAAACCAAGGATTATTAACATTACAATTGTGTTATCAGTTATCTGATGATACATTAGTTTGATTATTTACAGTGGAACTAAAACTAACGTAATCTCTTTCAATTACCTCATATTGATACAGTTCATTATATTTTAGCAGTACTTAGATTACAACTGTTTTGTACAGATTGTTAACTCCTTTATTTGTTCTACTTTTAGGCTTACAGCCTTAACATGTCCACTCATCGGGGAGTATGCTAATCGGGAGAAAAAACAAGAGAAAAAATTTCTTTTTCTGTTTCACTCTTTACATCAACACTTCTACGCTGACCACCCCCTCTAGTCATTATTTCTAGAGTTAATCAGTCTTACTATTCAGTGCACAAATATTTTTTCATAATCTGGACATCGCTTGAAACTGCAACTTATATTTATTAGATAATTTTATAACTTCTCTTGGTATTTTATGTGATCTATTGTGCAATACCTATTTTTAAATCCAGCTTTTTTTTTCTTCAAGTCTGAATTGTAGTAATCTTATTAAAGAAGCTATATAAAACTGATTGAAAATTGATAGGCCTAAAAATTTACTAGCTTTTTTTTAACCTCTGTTAAGTACCAATATCATTACAGAATTTATTCAATCATCTGTTACATTTCTGACAATTTTATCAATAATTTTTTTATTCTTCACCTGCTTTAAAAAAAAATTTGTTAATTTTACACTTTTCTGAGTCTTTTTAAATCTTTATGGTTTAGTTGTGCATCTTCTTTTTTTAAAAAAATATTTGACATTTAAAAAAAAAAAACTTGACATTTCAAAAAATGTTATCATAATTGTAGGGGCTATTTTGTTTTCTTGTTCTTTATTATTATACAACTCTTAGTATAATTTTTTCAGGTATTTCATTATCAATTGCCATCTTTTTATTGCTGGAACAACTTTACTTTTTTTATATAAATTTATTTGATAGTTCAAAACTATATATGTTTACATTATCATTAGCTTTTTGTTAAATAGTATACATTTAAATATCATATTTCTTTTCTATAATTATTTTGAAATACCAAGTGTTTCATATAAAGAGATCAATATGCACTTTTAAAATATTTTCATATTCATTCTTTTCTTTATACACTGTAATACACTCGATTCTCTTTTTACCCAGTAGATTAATTCCCAAAAATTACATGTTAAAGAAATTTGTGTAAAAAAATATATTATGTATATGTAAAATAAGGAGATTGGTTCCTGACCTAAGAAATCAATGAAAATAATTAAATAAACCATATGAAAAATTTTGTTAGAATGTTATATTTTTTGTGTGTTATCAAATTTTATTTTATACACATTGAACATATAGAAACACAAATTTTATTTGAAAAATAAAAAAACTTGAAAGTAATAACACTTACAATGAAACACTTATTAGTTTCTCTACACAAGCCATCAAAAATTTTAAAGTTCAAAGCTTGACATCACTTCCATATTATAAGTAAAAAAAAAGGTAGTTACGTATTTACCTTGCTATGACATCATTACCCTGAAGGCATACAACTTTAACCTTTCAATCTTTAAGATAATGTCACCTAGTGATTTGTGGACAAAGTTAATCACTAAAATTTGTCTGCATATCACGTGGTGATGTTACATCAAAGATTGCAAGATTAGAATAGGATGCCATCAGGGTAATGATGTCATAGCAAGGTAAAAATGGAGAAAAAGGCATGTGGTATAGGGTAATAACATCATAGATAAATACAGAAAAGACACGTGGTACAGGGTAATGACGGCGCCGTTCATCCTGAAAAAAAATTAATAAATAGGACACAAAATCAGGGGAAAAGGTTAAAAGTACTATATACATCATGAATTGGACACAAAATAGGAAGATGTAAGATAAATATTGCTGCAAAATTAATAAGTAAAAACTGCAAGTCCACAAATAATAAATCTGTATCTTAAAAGTACTATATAAAGTTTTCATAAAGTGTAAACTGCGAGTCTACAAATAATAATTCTGTCATCTTAAAAAAACCTATCATAAAGTGAAAACTGCAAAATTGGCAAACTGTGCATGATCAAAATCTAATTGCAGTTAATGTCAAAAAAAACAACAACAATATTCTGATATATTAAAAAAAGAAAAAAAAGTATCTAATGTATTCTGTGTTTGCATATTTTAATCATTATTTAAAGCTGTTTTTCATACAATATGTACTATAGAGATCTAAATAAATCACACTTTATATACAAATATGCTAGCTAAGGCATTTTTTTTTTTGCCATAAAATGTCGCATTTTATTAAGTACATTTAGTCATTTTCTTGGAAAATGACTTAAATTTTTTTTGATTAGTACCATAACTGTGAAGGCAGAGATAAGAATTATTTAAATAAATATTAAAGATATGAATCTTTTTCAATTTATTTGTAATGCATTTTTATCATACAAAGTAACTGAAAATATTTTAACAGTTTGATTAATATGAATACTTTAGCTAATATTTACACAGTACACAATTTAAAATTAAATTAATAGTATAGGACCAAAATTTATTTTTAGTTTTATGCTGAATAAAATTTTCATTTTTTTTTCATTTCTATACTTTTTTAGACAATTGTGATAACATTCACAATTCTGTAATAAATTACAAGATGTTTTAAAATAGAGAAAGTACATTGTTATTTTTAATTTAGATTTAGTAATTTTTGGTCATACAAAGTTCATTTTTATGAAATCATTTTTCTCTTTAAAACAATTGCAATAGCTAAATTACAATACAATTATCATAATTTTTGCTGCAAGCAAAGTACTGTTAATAAAAAGTTTAATCCATAAAAGTGAGTAAATACAGTGTACAGATTTTAAACTAATGTATCCATTTTAAAATTTGATACTGTATTAACATATTTGATTGTTATACATCAAATATAATTTTGTTTATTTATTATACTGAATGAAACACTGGTTTTGTAATCATTAACAATGAAAATCTTTACTTTGGATATTTCATTTATGAAGTAATGATTGATTGCCTTGCAAGGACACTGGATGAAAATTAAACAAAATAGTGTAATATGCATTCATTAATTGTATTTGAAGTTTATAGTCAAAATATTATATCCAGCACTAATATTGTATACTGTATTGTGTATTATGAATAAACGCTGTACTGTACTGTTTCAGCATGAAAGTCTATTTTGCTTGAGTGATATAGTGTTAATAACTATCGTATTATACCATCAGTCTTACAAAATGGTTGCCAATTTTTTTTTCAAAAATTTTTTTTAAGATTGTTATAGTGAATTATTGATTGTAAATCAAAATAATGGGTATAAATTGATGATGATCACTATTGTGAATCGTCACATAAAGGTCAAGCACTAAGTGAGATACAGGTGTATAAAAAGAATGGAAATGTAGTTACATAAACACCCATATCTCAATGATATAGTGCAGAGAAAATATTAGCATAAGAAGATTGCAATGATTGGATCTTATTTTAAGTAATTAAACACTAACTAAAAAAAAAATAAGAGTATAAGTGAAAAAATAATGATGATTATACTAGTTGTAAATATTTGCAATAATTTTTATTGAATTATGTAAAGAAATTAATTTTATTAATCTTTTACTCAATTTCTATACTTATAAAATTTATATAACAAATAAGGCTAGTATTAGAAATCATTTAAAAATAAAAAATTTAAACAGCACAAATATTGATAAATAATTGACACATAAAACATAAAATAATGTTATTAAGAAAAATTAACTGCTTAAATCAGTTTTATTAGTAGATTTGTAATGCCTTATTCAGATAATTTTTGATTCGAAGTTTAAAAAAACAAAACAGTGTACATTCTAATTTAATGATTTTTCAAAATTCAATAATTTATTAATATATATATATATTTATAAGACTGTTGCTAATTAGTGGGGCAAATGATAATAATTAACAAAATAATTAAACCTATGAATAGTATTGAAACTGTTAATCAGAAATCTCATTTATAAAAAAAGAAAAAAATGTTAAGATATAAATTTTATAGTTATAAATCAAAATATAAAAGTTATTTTTTTTCTTTCATTTGTTTGACTTCTTAAAAATCAGATCATAACTAATGTTTTTATATGGATTATGATTCGAATTTTTAATAAATTTTTATATATGTTGAATAATATCTATAAGTAGAATGTAATGATTGGACATATAAATCAGCATATTATAGATAAGAATTTTGGGTTGATTAAATGCAATATTTGATTTATCTTAGTAATGAAAACACTATTAATAATATTTTAAACTACTGAGGCATATTAATATGATACATATATATGTACACACATATATCGTGTTATTTAAATTGGTTTCAATTACTGTACTTGTTTTGTTTAAATGTTAATGTTAACACATGTATTAAGTAATTTTTCTTTATAATTAGCAAGGAATTGTGTGCTATCGTATTTCTACATTTTGAGTCCTCTTCCCCTTTCCTTTACAAATCTTTCTACACATTTCATTCAGCTGGAAGTGGGAAAAAACTTGGCTTATTTAAAGTGAAAATATATATGTAAATTATTTTACTGATGTAGTATTTCATGATTAAGAATTAGTTGTGTATACATTTTGAAATAAATAAATTGAGCTGCTGTATGACGAGGTATTAGCGATTCTGCCATATGTGATAGTTATTTTAATGAAGTTTTTAATTTGAAGGCCAGGGTTTGTGTTATTTCCTATGTATTTGGTAAATATATACTAGATATAATCAAAGTTCAGTTTATAAAAAGTGAGTATGGGTGGATCATATTGATTTATCCGAAGTAAGAAAATATTATTATTAACAAAGAAAGTCTCAGTAATCTTTCTAGCTGAATGATGTAAGCTAATAAAATATTTGATATAGCTCTAAATATCGAGATGATAGAATAATTTGTATTAAAGTGATGATCTCCTGGTGATATACTATTAATAATTATTGTGTGACTAATTATACTTTAACACATACTTTAATGCTGATGTTTCTAAAATAGTTGATTAAAAACTATTAAGTCTTTTGTTGATTTAACAATATAATTTTTTTAATGCTCATTAGCAATTTAAAAAAAAAAGACATTTTAAAAAATCATTATCATGATAACATAAATATCACAATTTATCTCCTCTTAAGAAAATATCCATTTTCATTTTGTCAAAATTATTAATATTGAGTGAGGAAACATGTTTGGTGCTAGAGATCATATTAAATTTGCCAATGGTAGTTTAGTTATTAACAAAGACTCTCAAACAATAGGTTCAGGTCAGAATTTTTTCATCTTCTTTATTGCCTGATCAGAGTGCTCACAGTCCAAAAAAACTTAGTTTTCCAACAGATTGCTGAAATCTTCAACTTGTAATTGAACATTTTCAACTGTAATTTAAAAACCCTATACCATATTTTTTTCTTCAAAAGTCTTTATTTATATATTTTTTAGAGATTTCAATTTTAAAGGAATAGAGAAAGCTTTTCCATTCTTCAAAAGAAATTACTTTTATAAAAAAAAATATTTTTAAAGTTGAAATGATTCTTTGCCAAATAGTTTTAAAAAATAATTTGAAAAGCCAGCTGATAACCTCAAAAAAAGAAAGAAAGAAAAAAGATGGAAGTTGAGGGGGGAGGGGTTGAGAGTGGGAGGAAACAATTGAGTGGAAAAAAGCCAAGAAAAATATTTTCTGTATTAACAATTAAATATGATTTTGTGATTAAACAAAATCCACCTTCATCTACTGTTTTTTGTTATTTTCTTTTAATACTTAAGAGAAGGGAGACAAGAAATTCAATTAACTAAAAATTATTATTAAAGCTATAAAAATATTTAAAACCTTTAAATTGAAGATGGTGTTTAATTACTTGTTTGTATATAAATAAACAAAATATTTGTTCCATCCTGAATCTACTATTGTTAATAGTTTGTGTGATCTGATAAGAAACTGTCTAATAATTTATTAAGTATATTTAAATATAGGGAATTAGAACACAGACTTTCAAGCACCCTTCCACCATCCACTCTATCTCCTATATTTACAGTTATGCTCCAGGTACATAAAGTATACATGTATTTCAAATATTAAGCATATTTAATTAAAAAATAGATATATATGTGGTTATATATATATGTTGAAGTTTTCTGAGAAAACAAAAGTTCTATTAAATAGATTAATAACTTTTACATGAGAATTCTTAAACTTTGGCAAAAGAACTAATAATATTTACATTGATATTTAATTGGAATTGGAGAACAATAAAGGCAAAGTAAAAGATGAGACATTATTTAAATATCTCTATTTTATGACAAAAAAATATCCTGCAAAATGGAATTTACCAGACTAATCAATTGCTGGATTGTGAGATTTTATAATGTTTTATTTTTGTTTATCCTATCAGTAGTTAGGTAGCTAATGGATTAGCTATGCAATAGTTAATTCTGAATAATTTTAAATTTATACGAAAAAATTTCTAAGCTTCACCCATATTTGAATCTTAGTTGGACAAGCGAATTAATGCTTTAATCACTATGATAATGCTGCTCTTATCTATTTATTTATATATAAACTATTATATATTGTAACCAATAAAATGTAACTTTATTACAATAATAGAATGAAAAAAAAAAGGGATATATTACAGAGTTGAAAGTTTATATAATCCTTAGTAAGGCAGAGGATAAAAGAAACTCCTTTCTGGATTTGTTTCAGTATGAGACTCTTTAACAATATTAAATATATATATATACTGATTTGCAGATGCATATCTAAGACTTGCAATATTAACATCTCAGGGTTGATTTTCCTCTACTACATCTAAAGTATAATCAAAACATTAATGCATAAATTCTCTATATTTATATATTTTAACAAGGTTAGCAAGTAAATTATAAATTTTTATGTTGCATTATTTAAAGGTGAACAATTATCTCAGGGTTTTAACAACATATAATAATTACTATTCTTAAAATCATTAACCTCAAAAATTCTGAAAATAATTTATTATTGATATGACCAAATAACAAAGGGATTTTATTGTATCTACTCATATCTAAAATTAATAAAATGTTACAATGGAAATGGTGCAAATGACTAAAAGGAATAATAATATTTTTTTAAGCAACATATGTAATAAATTATGGGATTATGTGATCATATTTTATTTACTTACATCATATAGATGATGAGTGTTAACTAATTAAAGAAAGCAAATTAGATAACAAATATAAAAATAATTTATTAACAATAAAATGATATAAATATTTTTTAAAAATATAAGCATAATAACAATAATAATAAGTTCTTTAAAAGGTAATAAATAATATTGTAATACTATACTTAATAAATGCTGGCTACTGTAATAGTAAATACCTGTGTGATATATAGGAACATGATGCTATCAGAACATTCCATTGGAGAAAGTTGTGTCACATTTAACTTAAAGATTTAAGTATTAAAAAAAGCAAAATATGAGAATGTTTTATTGTATGCCTAATTAAAATAATAGTAACCTTTTCTTATAGGTATCAGATTCACAAACTAAATCTTTTTATAGAAGAACAGAGTATTAACCCAACTTATATATCTTATTCTCATAAAGTATGATAATAATTTGACCTGATTATCTTAAGTGCAGGTGGCATTACGTAATACGTTTATCAAGTTTATATTATGATTAAAATTATAATAAAATATTGGGTAGGAGTGTGCCTCAACTAAACAATAACACTTATATGGTTATCAATGCCACAGGTATAATTAAATATCATATATAACTTACGTAGTCTTGTATTAGTATCTCTTTAGTTAATAAAGAAGAAGGGTAATCTTAATAAATATTTGAATGTATACTCTAGATATTTGTATTATATAAAACATGAGGTTACATTAAGAGATCAAGAAACATATAAAATATTAAACATTATCTTGGCCACAAATGATTTTTAATTAACATTAAGTCTAGTCTCAATTGATCTTCAATGTACAAATTACTAACACACATTTATAACAAATTACACTCATGAATATAATGTTACCTGTATCTTCTATATTATACTTTTAAAGAACAATGAAATTTTAAATATTATTAAATAAAATGAATTCAATAACTATATTATGTCTTTAAAATTATAATTCGTAGTCTTTAAAAGCATCCAAGAAATAATTATCCAGGTGCAATCCTTTACGTATTCACAATTTTAAATCATTGGCATTTTAAGTTTGAAGAAATTCTAAATGGATAAGTTTATTAAAGTTAATGCTTATAGAAAAGGTTTAAGAATGAAAGCTGAGTTTGTGAGTGCAAAACAACATTTGACAAGCTTATAATTATTTGTTTTATATTTCTTAGGTAGTAAGCACAACAATTAATATTTTAAGGCATAGTTTTCATCAATCTTAAAAACTCTAAGCATATTTCTGAAGATAAAATATTGATGAATATAAATCTGTCTAAATCATTTTTATAATAATTTTCCATAACTTTATACTACTGTGGTTATTGTAGTATTAAGTAGTATTTAATCCACTGGATGCATTAGTTTTAAAATACTATCTAAAACTTAAGATAGTTTTTTCATAAATAGAATATAAACAATTCATTAATCGATTAATCCACATTAGTTGTATAATATTCATCTGAAATTTTATGTTGATATAGCAAAATATAAATTCCAAGCAAGTAATTTCTGGTTTGGAGAAGACAAAAATAATAAGGCAGGTAAAAAAAATATAGCATTTCATGAAATATACATAAAGTTTACTTAATTAAAATTCAAATATTTGATTTTCTTTCCTTTTAAATTCATTATTGAATGATATACTTTATTAGACATTGAACTTCTCCATTATATAGAATGTAGAGGAACATTTGACATTAAAGAGGGAAATGTTTAGTTGGTTGTCTATTCAACATCATTTTCGTGCAAGATACTAAGATGAATAATTTTGCTTTTAAATCCTATGCTGTCCTTCTGCATATAATTTGTAAAAGACTATGTATTTATAAGTTTTATCCAAAATTCTTGACTTTTTTTTAATTTTTACATGAATATTCTATCACGTTCGCTTAGAAACGGTGAGAAGTAGATGATATTTGGAAATTTTTTAAGTCTATAGTGCCAAAATTTGTGATAATTTTTTTAATTTTTAGAAAAATATTCTTTTAAAATATTAAATACCAGATTATATTTATTAATGATTATAATAAATCACATTACTGTCTTATAAAATAGATTATTTATATTATTAAAATATTAAATTAAATGATTTTTCTTTTCATTTTCTTTTGTTTTCTTTAAATTTCCCATCATACTTAATAATAAATATAATTATTATTATTCTAATAATAAATTTATCAAAACATTTTATGATTATATCTTTTAATTCTAAACACATTCAACCACATAAAGCATTTGTGCATGCTCACACATATGTTTGAATATTAAACTAAAATCTTATCATTAAGTGTAATTTAAATCATCTAGCTCAAAAGTTCCCAAACTTTTTTCCACTGCAGATCCTTTTGTCAAAAAACTTTTTAAACCGTCAATCCCCTAGTCATTGACTTTACTTAATCAAATTAATAAATTTATACAGTACTCGATATTAAATATTTCACTAGATATCAAATTTTTCATTTTAATCACTTGTAATTAATAACTGGTTGATTCTCCAGGCACCATATTGAATTTTTTAAAAAACTGACCTGAGACACAATTTTCACAATAAATTCAGTTTTAATAATGTTAGAGCAAAAAAACTTTACATTAATAGAAACTAGAAAAACTAAGGAAAACAATAAATTTAAGACAAATAGTGATAACCATTTAAAAAATAAATAAAAAAAAAGAAATTTCAACATCCGACATAATTATTACTTTATTGCTTGTTCATAATTTCTAATTATCATTAACTAAGTTTAAATTACATCTTCATTGATAATTTCTTTGTATTCCTCACAAAATTATCTTTCAAACCATTTATAATACTTTTTACCTGAGATAATCCATACCTTCAGAATCTCCAAAACTAGTCACATAAGAATTCTTCATTTTTATTTGGTACCCCAAAAGTTAACAAATCTCAAAGACTTCTATAAGAAAAAGATTCATCCTAATAAAAGATACAAAATGAATCATTTCCAGAAGATGGATATGCATTTGTCATCATAGCAATTGGCTTGTTGTCTAAAACTAGAAATTGTAGGCTACTGTCTGTATCACTGACAAAATGAGTTTCATCTCTTCATTTTATATTTTTTTGTGTACTTCAGTAATGTTTATATTGTTTATGCACACCAGTGATGCTATCTTGTTATATTTATTGTTCCACATAGATATTATTTATTTACTTGTAGCTCATTTGCTAACTATAGACTTGAAAATAATGTGATGCAAGATGTGGCAAAACTACTGACTCCACAGCATGAGTGTCAAGGCATAGACAAGAATCAGAATTTGATTCTTTGCCTGCATACAATTCCACATGATACATACATAACCATTGTGGCTACCATTACACACACCATTTGAAATCTCTATTGGTTTTAAGTGTTTATATTTTCACATGGTACTATGCCCAGTAAATTTTGTGATTGCTTTATCAATTGCAATCTGCAATCAGTCTGTATATTTGATTATCAGTTTTTAAAATTTACATTGCACTGCTCTCTCTCTATATAAATCATTACTTGTTATACAATCACGATGCAAGAGCAATCACAAACACACTAATACAAATATAAACATACTAATAAATTATTAAACCTTTTGAGAATCATTATGTCTATAAAATAAGGTTGTCTCAAACTTTGATCAGAGACACAAAATTACATTGTACATAAATCACTTTTGTTATATTTGAATACAAATTTATATACCATATAATAAAGAGCATAAATGATTTAATATTATATAATTTATATAGTATACAATTATACCAATACAAACAAATTAATAAATTAGTGCCATTTATCAAATAATAATAATTTTTTTTTTACATATTATTCAAGTAATTAAAAGTAATACTTATGATTAATATTTCGTGATGTTATTTATATCGTGTTGAAAGCCTTGACATGCAAATCATCAGGGTATTTTTAATCCATTTTATTAGCTTATAAGGCTGATAAAGATTTTCTGCCTTTATCGTCTTCATGTATACTAGTAAAATGACCAGAAAATAAAAACAATTTAATGTACTTATTAATAAAAATATTAATAAAAATTCAAATTTTATCTGATTTCAAATTGTACTACATCATTTTAAAAATGGAATTAAGCAGCAATGAATGCTGGGATTTCTGTTGATGTCATGCTTATAATTTTCACACAATTTAAAAAAGACAAAATTTTAACGAGTCAGCTTCCACATGTGCAGGTTACTCTATAAAAGATTCTACCCATTTTAATAATTGAAAAAGATAAAACAGAATATAGAATATGACTATCTTGTGCAACATTTAATATCAAAACCTGCACTAATGAAAATTAAAGCAAAAGAATACAAGCCGTTTTTTTAATTTTTGACATTTATGAAATAAATATGTAAATTCAACATAAGTACAAATATTGAAATCATTTTATTAAACAAAAAATGAAGTGAAAAAATCAACATATTTAGACAGAATTAAACATCAACAAAATTACAACGAAAGATTTTATTAGAATTATAAAAATAAGAATACCAAATGAATTACCTTGAGAAACTGAATTTAATGAGATGAGTGCACCTGGTGATCTGTCAATAATTTAACTATATCCAGTTTTAAATTAATGAGTTCCATTCTCAGATTGCGATATTCAATCAATGTCTGTTCTCAAGCAGGTTTAAAACTACACTGAAATCTCTTTCCCAAACACGGCAATAGAGATGCCAGCAAATACTTTTATACAACAGTCCATAGAGATGGGTACTGAAGTGGAAAATCTTTTTGGAGCCAAAACTTTTGATAACGATGTTTGAATTGTAGCTTGAGATCTTCATTCATGCTGATGGTTATCAGCTCATCTTGCAAAATTATATTTCCTTTTGCACTAGTAGTGTATGGGTTTATTATTCAGTACAGTATTTTCAATGATAGAATGTCTTCAAACCTAGTTTTGAAATCTAAGCGAAGAGCCTCCAAGTGGTTGACATACAGCAAGATGTTTTCTTTTTGGATTATGCATATCTTAAATAAGTTGGGGACTGGAAAAACTCAGATCTTGCAATATTTTGCTTAAAAAGCATTAATCTGGCTGATATGACCGATTTTGCTTTGATGAGATTCAAATTGTCTCCTTGCAGTTGTAAATTAACATCATTGAAATTGCCAAATAAGTCAGTTAAATAAGTAATATCTGTTTTACTCTTAAGTAAATTTTCTTTAAACTGGAATCTTTGTCTTCCAAAAACTCTAAACAGTTTAAAAAAGTGCAAAAAATCTCGCCAAGCATAAACCTTTTGAAAGTCAATGGACTTTGGTATGGAAAACCAATTGATAAAAATCTTCATTGCTTTTCTCGCATAGTTGAGTGAACAGTCTAGTGTTCAAAGCATTACTTCAAATTTTGTTCACAGCTGTTATAACAAACTAAAGCGATTGATGCAATTTGTCGCTAAAGTTCTTGGTTGCTAAAAGTTGCCTATGGATTACACAGTAAACTGCAAGCACTTCAGGTACATGTTGTTTCAAGTAACTCATGAAACTGCAGTAAGCAACAAATATTATATTTGACAATAGAATCACTTTTTCCCTGAAAAATAGCTGTAGTAAATTAAAAATCGATTTACCTCTGGTGTCAGTTTCTAAAGTTCTAGCAAAAAGCAGCTCTTCATGCATTTCCTGATCTTGAATAAAGTGAACATATGCCAGCAACAAAGCTTCATTACAGGGTAATGTTGACTCGTCAAATTGGAGGGAAAAAATGTTTTTTTTTTTTCAAAATTACTACACAAACAGTTTTCAATGTTGTGACTCATTTAATTGATTTGTCTTTGAACTGTGTTATTGCTCGGAAGGAATCCTTTTTGTAACATCCTGTGCAGGTTTGTGGAGTACAGTGTTCAACACCTCCATAGTCGTCTAGAATCAATTTCTGGCCTAGGCGGCTCACCATATTTCATGATAAGTAGCGATATGTTGTACGATGCCCTAATCCATCATTATTTTGCTTCGATGATAAAACAAACATATCTATCATAGTTCTCTTCAGAATTTTATCTTTAAGTGATTGGAAATATAACAAATCTTTTTCTTTTTTATCACGGTGAATTATGTTCAAATGATCTGTTAGTTTTGATGGTTTCATAGTGCCATTGCTAAAGACTATTCTGCATATGAGGCACATTGGTAAATGTTTATTTGATAATGATGAGACAAATCCTAGCTTCAAATAGTTCATGCTGTATTGTCTGCATTTCTTTTTGGTTCAGTTATATTATTATCATAAGAAATATAAATTTTTATTCTGACAGCCTCTCTGATAAAAAAAAAAACAATAAAATATGTATTTACTTGAAACACAAAAAAGATTTTTGTCAAACTTGAATAAATAACGCATCTTCTAATTATTTTTTTTTGTAGCACTGTTCCTCATAAATAATTTTAATCAAAGTTTAAACCACAAATAAGTATATGTCACATCAAATAAACCAATGTATAGTGTTTTATAAAAGAATGACCATACAAGACTCGTAGATTCTGCTAATATCGAATATCTCATCCCACTGCAAGCAAGTGCGGACATGCAACAGTTTTTCATGTCCGCACTTGCTTTGATACATTCTATAAGACAATTTCCAGATATGTTTATGCTACATGTATTTTCATGCATTCTTACATGTGACTATTTTACCTTTTTTGTTCACAAGTTTGGTATGTAATGTGTTTTTATCAAAAAAGTGTTTTTTTGAATTAATTTACTTCTTAATTAGGTACCTATTGGAATCATAGATATTTTAAAATAATAAACAATTAGCAATAGTAAGGGGGTCTATTTTTGCTGTCATCGCTCCCCAATTTTTTTTACTGAAACTATCATCCCAGGGGGTCAATATCGACCACTTTGGGAACTCTTGATCTAGCTGAAATAATAGTTACTATTAAATCAAAAATATTTTATTCATGTTGTGGTTAATATTGTATCTTTTTATTGTGTCCATATTTTTTCTAACTTTATTTTATGAGTGTGTGTATCTTTTTTATTGAAATTTTAATCAGGATAAAATAAAATTTAATACAAATAATTTTTAAGATACTGTATTTATAAAATCTACACTGGAAGACATCTTGGATAAATTTAATAATTTGCTAGGTATTAATATTACTTCCAATCATTTTATTTGCAATAGTAATTACAGTAATAATTAATATTTGCTTTATTGATAAGCCAACAATTTTTTTTACAATTTATGATTGTGACTGTTAATCTAGATATTAAAAATATTATTATAATATATAAATGTATTTATAAATATATTTACATAAAAGTTTACAAAAGTTGAAAATATATTTAATTTCTAAGTATCTGGGTAATAAAAGTTCATATTAATATTATTTATTATCTTATGCTATTTACAACAGTGATAGTATGTTGGATTGTAAAAGCGATTTTTGAATCAAAATCCAATTCATCATCTCTGGTGTTAAACATCATTTGACCTCCTGAGCAATCAAATTTTGATTATTATTATTTCTATTATTAATCAATTTTTTGGGAAGCAAGAGCTCAGTAATCGAAATACAATCAATTGGATGCAGTATAAAAATTGTAAAAATGTTTTAAAAATGATTATTAATAGTAATATTAGCGATTAAGCCAATGCACATGCGCTTTAAAGATAAATTATAAATGAATACTCAATTTTTCCAGACACGAGATATAATAAAATGAATCCACCCATTCTTTCGACCCAAACGTTTATGTATGGGCAAATCTTAAGTGTGTGGAAATAAGAGCGTGAAGGTGTTACACAATCACTTTAAATTACATTTGTTATGTTTGAATGAATGACACTTGCGAAATCTTTACAATTTATGAACCATCATTCTTTAGTTGAAATTAAATATATATAATGAGATATTATTTTATATAGCACTATGTTTTTTATGTAATAGTAATATTAGCGATTAAGCCAATGCACATGCGCTTTAAAGATAAATTATAAATGAATACTCAATTTTTCCAGACACTTAAGATTTGCCCATACATAAACGTTTGGGTCGAAAGAATGGGTGGATTCATTCCATTCTTTCTAAAATACTATATCTCGTGTCTGGAAAAATTGAGTAGTCATTTATAATTTATCTTTAAAGCGCATGTGTATTGGCTTAATCGCTAATATTACTATTACATAAAAAACATAGTGCTATATAAAATAATATCTCATTATATATGTTCAATTTCAACTAAAGAATGATAGTTTGTAAATTGTAAAGATTTCGCAAGTGTCATTTGTTCAAACATAACAAATGTAATTTAAAGTGATCGTGTAACCCCTTCACACTCTTATTTCCACACACTTAAGATTTGCCCATACATAAATGTTTGGGTTGAAAGAATGGGTGGATTCATTCCATTCTCTCTAAAATACTATATCTTGTGTCTCGAAAAATTGAGTATTCATTTATAATTTATCTTTAAAGCGCACATGCATTGGCTTAATCACTATATAAAATAATATCTCATTAAAAATGATTATTGATTTATTGTATTTTAAAATAATTATTCAAATTTTTAAATAATTTTAATTTAATTTATATCTAATTAAAAGTATAAAAATATTAAAAAATAATTTAAATTTGTGTTAAATTATTAAAAAATGTATTTTCCTCTTTTTTCCTGGTATTAAATACTCAGTAACGTTGAAAGAAAAAAATAAATAAAATAAGAAGTTATTTTTATATTACTTTGCATGATATGATCAATACATTGAAAGTAAAGTTTATTACATAGAGAAACATATACAAGGAACAGGTTTTAGTGACTGGATAATAAATAAAATTGTAATTCAATATTTGGGTTACATCAAAGCACTAAAAAATTAAATTGGTAGTTGTTAACATGAGAAATAGAACTTTTAGTGATAGGTTATTATATCAAATTACACACAGTTATATATTTAATTGCATTATTATTAAATTTATGTGGAACCAACCAATAACCCTTTGTGAACTACATGGGAACCAATACAACTCTGTCAATAAATGAAAAAGTATAGAATAGAACCACCTATATTTTAGCTTGGATCCACTTTTTTCTTTTTTTGTTTATTGACAGAGTTGTATTGGTTTACATATAGATTGATGATGGTTTTAGATTGCTTTCACATAAATTTCATCTACATTTGAATCTATCACAGTTTATATTTATTATTGTATATAATTACAAATAGGAAAAGTTACTGCTATTCAAATTTTTATCATGATGATGTCTTAAATTTTTGTTGTCCTAAATCAACTTAAACCTATAACAAGCTAGGTAGTATGTTAAATACATATATCATATAAGAGTAGATTAATGCATATGAAATTCAAATGGAAAGTAAATGAATCTCCAGCAAACTGTGAATAAATAACATACTTATATACTTATATGTTAATGAAATATGAATAATTAACATATATATCTGTTAGCAAATAATAAAGGATTCTTTATTGTCTGTTGACATGTAAGAATGTTATTTATTTGTGGTTTTTGTAGGAGAGTGAACTATTTCCATTTGAATTTCATTCCAGTATTAAGTTGATTGAATATTTTGCATAAGTGATTTAAATTAATAGAATTGGATTTAAGCATTCTTGTCTTAACTTGTTAAAATCGTTGCATTTTTTAAATAAGTGGATATTTTTAAAGCAGGCATTCATAAATGAATAATGACTATCCAACTTCAAGGAAAAAGAAAAGAAAAATAAAAAAAATACTGAACCTCAAATACATGTACTTATCAAATATGCTGGTCCATTTTTGCTGATTATTTGATATTTTGCAATGCTATCTTTTAATTTTTTCAGCAGAAAATTATTCTTTCTGAAATATTTCAGCATCATGTCTAATTATATCTCTCCAATCTTTTCATTGGCATATCATTTCAATGAAAACAGTCAATATTGTGCTTTTTTAGAATGTCATTGAGATAATTTTTATAATGCAAACAAGTATACCACTGCCATTGGAATCATGTTCAAATTGGTCATAAAATATTCTTTTAGGTAGTGTTTGTCTGAAAGTTTGTAATAATGATATTATAGATGTAATTAAATGTTGAATTATTTCCATCATCTAATATTAAGTGTTAAATTATTTTACTGAAATTTAAATTTTATTTGAATTGTCAACTACATTCAATTGATAGTAATAAAACACTGATTAGTATATAACATTTTGAATAGTATTATTTCCCTTTTCTTTAGATGTTGCTGGCCTCACCAGTGATAACCTAACAAGGTAATCAAAACAGAGATCTTTGAATTCATGAATATTAAATTTAAGGCAACATTCTAATCAAAGAGAATAGTCTAGTTGGTTAGTCCATTGCCTTAAATTTAATATTTATAAATCTAAATGTCCCAGGTTTGATTCCAATTGTTGGTGCGGTCACTAATCAGGCTAGCAACATCTGAAGAAGAGAGGAAAATAATACCACTCAAAACATTGCACTGTATACTATTACTAAGAATGGAATGTACTTGAAAAATTTAATTAAAGTTTGAAATTTTCTGAAATTATTTAACAATTAATAGTAGATTATCGAAAAAGTCCAACTTATAATTATAATCTTTTAAGAAGTTTTGTATTTTTTATTCACTTTTACATGTTCAATACAATAAAGATGTGATTGTACAATCGTGAACTCTATACTATCATCTTCAGCAAATTGAATAATAAATTGATTGATTTTATGATCATATCATATTTTAATATTTTATGGAGCATTCTTAAATGAAACTTTTATTGCCTACCTCAATATCTAAGTCTACTTTTCTATTTATAAAACTGTGAAGGTATTTAAATTGGATTACATTCTCAACTTTATAACCATCCAAATTACAAGTTGCTGAAGATTTTTCTTCCATCATTGGTTGATAAAGAATTTGAGTTTTTTGATCATTAACTATTAAACCAAAGTTTGTAACTGGTGAAT
This sequence comes from Epiperipatus broadwayi, assembly GCA_028023455.1. Lineage (NCBI taxonomy): Eukaryota > Metazoa > Onychophora > Udeonychophora > Euonychophora > Peripatidae > Epiperipatus > Epiperipatus broadwayi. The sequence goes on along the minus strand of JAQFVV010000933.1, from coordinate 38,434 downwards.
TCAAAACATTAAGTACAAGGGAATATCTAAAATTAAGCAGAATTTTTATAATAAAAAAATTGTTTATTTTTAAGTGTTATAAATTTAATCTCTTTCAAATTACTGTCCATTTGATGCAATACATTGATATAAATATGTTTTTCACAAACCATTGCAAAGTGATGCCTTTTTACCACCTGTATAATTTTTTTTTCACTACTTCTAGACCATGAAAAAAAAATTGATTTCTATTTGAGAGAATAAAAAAAGTTGCACAATGTGTGATTGAGCAAATGTGACTGATAGATAAATTGAATTATACTGAATTTAATTAAAAATTGTTTCACACTCAATGCTTTGTGTGCTGATACTTTATTGTGGTGAAGCCTTCACTCCTCACTTTGCCACAAAACAAGACATTTATATTTTACTATATCATGTAAATATTCTAGAATTAGCAGATAAAATCCTGACCATTAAATTAACTCTGAGAGAAAAATGCTGTTTGTGTAAAAAAAAAAAGTCAGCATTGCCTTGACATTGTACTTCACACACACTTTTTAAGAATAAGGTGAATGGATACTTGTATTAAACCACTCATAAACTTGTATTTTTTTTTAGATCAATTTTCTTGTAATCTATTTCAGGCATTGTAACTGTTTATTTTGCCATTTTACCTAGCAGAAAACAGAAATTCACATTTCAACTTTTCAGCCATTACAAAAATCGACAAATATGTGAAATTCACTTTTACAAAAAATATTCTACATGGAACCAGAATTTCACACAGTAACATTGTTTGACATATTGATGCAGAAGAGTCCCCACTAGAAGTATATAGCGCAGTAGCATATAATACAAAAGGCAGTACAAGGGAACTATTCCGGTTATTTTTGGGTTACCTTGTATGTTCTCTAAATTGTCTTTTGAATTGGAAAAACATATACCCTGGTACCTATATTAATCATTCCATTCTCATCACTAATTTTGAAATTCTCTACTGCTTGATAATTTTTGTTTTTTATTTTCACTAGTCATATTAATATATAATGGTAACAAATTTTTTAAAAAGTAAATTTAAATTTAAAACATCATTTGATGGCGTTGATTACACATTTTGTTTCTTTGTTCCTGATTTTGATTACAATAAAACAAATGAATGGTGTTTACTTCAAAGAGTTATAAAATATTTTACTGAGTTTACTTTCTAGTTTTATTGAAGTCATTTGACAGGTTTATAGAATATGATACCACAATATATTTGACTTAAAATATCATAATTTCTTGCTTCTAATCAGAGTTCAATTGTAAATTGAATTCTAATATAATATAATATTTATTTTATCGTTAGTTTACAGTAAATTTTTATTAGTACAGATTTTAGCAACAAAAAAAATATTGAAGAAAATTACGATATATAAATAGATAATATGCCAGTAAAAAATTCGAACGTGCCATCTCTGGCACATGTGCCATAGGTTCGCCATCACTGCCATAGGATAAAGCGATACTGAATGATAGTCATAATAAATACAAACTTTTACCAAATGATCTTCTTCAGGTTTCTGTTCAATGGCCTTCTAAACTGAATGCAGAACATTCATTTACGATAATGATATTGCTTTGGCTTCCCAAAAGAGATCCTTTCCTGAAATAGGAAAACAATCATTTCATAATCTGAATTAATCTTTAGCATTAATAGACTGAAACACAATAACTCTCGAAAGCGCTCAACTTACTAAATTGTAGAATATCATTTATTTTATTTACTGTTATCAGTTTCATTATCTGTGCGCAAAGCACATATATATATATATATTAACATTATTCAATATACTTACTTTTTGGAGAAGAATGTGAGAATTATCTTACATCTTTTAAAAAATTAATATTTTATTCACACTGTTTTTCATTAATCTAAGATTTCATCCGATATATTTAGCATAGGTATAATATATTATCAGACCTGAATTTTTATTTTATATATTAATGTTTGAATTTTTAATGACAAAATAATTTCCAATATAAAGTCTTTTAATAGATTTAACAAATACTGCTTAAAGTATTATTATTATTTTTTTTAAAGAAAACAGCATGAGGTCTTATTATAGATGTTAATGTTATTTTCTAAATTTCAATATGTTAACGTCTTGTTTGTCATTAGTGATCTTATTTTACCCTAAAGTATTTATTAGGACAAATTGTGACATATTCATTAACGAGTATTTTATTTAACTCAATCATCTTTTATTGTCAGTCAATGTGTTGAAATCCTATAAAGTTTTTTAAAAATTGATTTTATATGCACTACTTTGAGTTTATTAATATTGATATAATATTAATTATTTATATATAAATGCTTTTTTATTTTATTTATTTAAATTAATACACTGTGCAGGCTTACACATACCTGCACATATATAATGTAATATATAAGGGATTCGAACTCAGACTTTCACATGACTCTTAATTCTCCCTGCCATCTCATATTGCTGACCCACCTGATCATAACCATGTTGAAAAGATAAATAATCACTAATATACGTGTTTCATGCTAAACCAGCAATCATCAGTTGGTCCAGATTACTATCTCCACTCATATATACAATCAGTGAGTGCTCAGCTTTATATTAAGATAGACAATCTTCATACTTTAATGGACAGGCTTCAAATTACTCCAACCCACAACTCTTCAGCCATCCATTTCATTGAAAATCTGATGATGGAACGTTCAACTTTATTTATTTAAGTAAATTTGAAGTCTTTAAATGTTTCATACTTATTCAAAGATATTCATTGATTGGTCCAATCAATAAATAAATATTATTATGCATTGGTTTTATGTCATGGTAAATTTAATTTCTTCTAGTTAGTGGCATATTACAGACATTATTATTTGACTCTTGAAAACAGCTTTATATACTCTGTGTGCTCCTATGACCCAGTATATAAGTTATCATTGGTGGACTGTTTTTCCAATCTAGAACTTAATTACATTGCAAGTTCCACTTTTTCAATCATATTGACTATTTCTATGTCAAAATAAAGATCTTTGTAAAATATTTTACAGATTATTTGATATTTAAAGAATAATTATGAGAACTGTTAATGGTTGATCTTTCTAATGGTTGTACTTTTTTTTGATATATTTGAGATATGGGAGATTGATGGTTTGTTTAGTTCTCATAAAATTTTCTCTTTTTTTCTAATGTCAGAATAACTATAATCATTCACTAATGATTGCTGATAATAATGTTGAAATTTTTAATTATATAAATTTTTAATTACTATAATGGTCAAATATCAAATACAATTTATTTTAATCATTTTTATATATTTATAATCACATATTTGTAATTACAAATTGTATTCCATGCATTTGAAGTTAGTAAATATAATTAAGTTTATTATCAAGTGCTTTTTAAAAGATAAGTTATGCATTTTTTAAAATAAATATTATTTTTAAATATTTATCACATAATTCTTTTTTGTGTTTTTACTTGAAATTTAATCAAATTATATTATTTAATGATAAAATCTGATTATAATTGCTTTGTATTTTTTCTAAGATCTCTTTTTATATATACAGTGGAGGTGCAAACTACATATATTTTGTTCCAAGTCAACATTGTATACACATTGATTAGAATAAAATATGTATTGTTTTTGAATTGTTTACAATATCTTGCAACATGCATATATGTATATAATACAGACTATCTATAAAATACAATTATAATATAAACAGAATTTTAAAATAATAATAATAATATAACTAATAATCGATTGAGGAAACATATTTATATATATTTTACTCTGTGTTCACTGTTTCATTCATTGAAGCAATAAGAATATGGAAAAAAAAAATCTAACTGCACTATATTTATATTTTTTAAATATTAGAAAATAGAAAAATATCTGATTTTCATCTATTAAATTCATTCTCAATAATATTTAATTCTTTTTTTGTTTCAATAATGTTTTTCTCTTATAGAAATATAATAGTGATCTTGCTATCAAGAAATTAGAATCTCTCTAATTGTTTTGATTGTTTTTTAAAAAGTCAATATCAACTTTTAGTATGATTTAAAATTTTATAAAATTTTTAACATTTAAGCTTAGAAAATATTTTTTTATGCAATATATTGTACATAAAATTGGAAAAAAATAATAAAGGAAGAATAAAAATATGTATGCTTTCAACATAAACAAAAGAATTATTAAATATAATAATACGGTTGTATTTATATTGAACTATTTCCATCATCTAATATTAAGTATTGATTGCCTTTAGAAAAATTAAACTTTATTTAAATTTTCCAATTATATTCAATTGTTTAGCATTCAGGTTACTATATACACAATGTTTCAAGAGGTATTATTATCCTCTCTTCTTCAGGTGTTGCTGTCCTGACCAATAACAATACTACCATGGGAATTGAACTGGACTCTTAGATCCTTAAGTATTGGATTTTAAGGTAATGCTCTAACCTGAACTGGACTCTTAGATCCTTAAGTATTGGATTTTAAGGTAATGCTCTAACCTTAAAATTCAATATTCAAGAATGTAAGGATTCCAGGTTTGATTCCCACACTAGTATTGTCACTGGTCAGGCCATCAACACCTGAAGAAGAGAGGAGAATAATACTTCTCGAAATGTTGTGTGTAATTGGAAAATTTAAATAAAATTTAATTTTTCTTAAGACATTTAATATTTAATATTAGATGATGGAAATAATCAATATATAAATACAACTAAAATATCATCATCATAAAACTTTAGGAAAATGATAATATGGTCATTCAAGACATATTGTAAAATACATTTATAAATTTTAATTTTTTTTAAACAGGATTGCGCCATGAATTATAAAATATATTAAATTTATGAATTTTAATAGTTTTTTTTGTTTGTTTAACTTTTTTTTGGATTGTGTATAATTAAACTCATGTATTTTAATACAACATAGCTCATGACTTCACTATATATAAATCTTAAACAATAGAAATAAATGGATATTTTTGTATAATAAGTAGAGAAAAATGTTCAGCATTGATGTTACTAGGCATTCCCAAGCTGAACCACTTGCAAATAGCTCTTCTTTTTTTTTTTTTTAAAAAAAAAAGGGATCACAGTTATCTCAGTATACAAGATGTTTTACATACACTAGACAGATCAGGAACTTTGTCACTGGTTCCATTATCAAACAATACACTTGGGACTCACAGACTTCCAAATTTTGGTAATAATTTATATTGGAAATATTTATCAATAAATCTTAATATTCAGCCTTCCAATCATTTTTTGAAAAATTCATATTGACTTCATTATCTCAATATTTATCTGAACTTATTGCGCAAAAAATACCTTGTGCTTTGAAATAAAGATAGTCTATTTTTGTCTATTCTAACTAAATCATTGCTAGACACTTTAATTATTATGCAGATTTATTCATTTATTGCTAATATTTACTTGTTAACTATTTGAGAAAATATTTAACTTAATATATATAATAAAAATTTTTAACTATATAAAAAGTGTAATTTTATTTTTTTTATTAACTTTAAATATTAAGAATTCAAAATAAATTATTTTATGTCTGGTTCATTTATATAATGTATTGTATATATGCAAGAGCAAATCAAAACCTATTATTTCTCATTTATGACAGAAACTCATTTATCAAGATTCAAAATAAAATAAGAAGAAAATATGAAAAAACAGATGTTAAAATATTTATTATTGCAATACAATGAAATTGAAAAAGGCAACGCACCATGATAAATAATTAATCAGTTGTTTTTTTTTAAAACTTTCTTTAAAACTATGACCTTTTGAAAATAAGAAGGAACTGTTCAGAAAAGTATGTGATTTATTTATTTAATAATGTGTTTATAGGTTCAGTATTTTTCTTTCAGGTTAAAATGTATTCATAAATAAAATGATGTATATTCTTCATTAATTAACTGGCAAAAAAACTAATATTGTCATAGCCTTTTTATCCATAACTAGACTCTTCACCACATATATCTACTTTGGTTTTTTAAACCATCAAATAATTTCTTTTTTTTACCTCTTTTAATATTAGACTTTACTAACACTTCTGATATATTCTTCATAATTACTCTATTTCTAAGTGTATGCCATCCAATTTATTTTTCATTTTATATTCTTTTTATATATATATATGTCATAGCATCGGCCGGGATGCGAACCCGCAACCCGGGCAACTGCCTGCAAGTGCAAGGCAGTCGCGCTGACCTCTCGACCACCAATGCAATAAATAATCTTTTTTCAGTTATTATTAGTTTTGCAAATTCCATTCTTCATAGTTATCTTTTTTATCGAAATCCACAAATAAAAATTATTTGATCTTTACTCTTTCATATAAAATCATATTTCAATGCAAAAGTATTTATTATTATTTTTTTGCAATTTTTTCTCATTACTTTCAACATCAGATTATTAGTTTTTCAAACATTTAAAAGCACTAATACGAACTAAAAGTTTTTGCTCAACTACCATTTCTAATTTTTTTATTATTTATAATTATTGCTTTAGATTTATTAATTACTTTTTGAATAAAGTGACTTTATATTGTTGCAACACCCTATTTAAATTTATTATTAATAGGAATCGAAGAGAAGATGATTGGCCTAGTGTAGAAAATATTTTTGGATAGAAAATGACTTAAAATAAGATGATTGGTCTTGAGTAACATATAACTTGAACTTGGCAACTGTCATGGAAATGCATAATAGCACATGTTATCTTAATCAATAAAAGTTAAACTAAGTAAATATATAAAGGAGAATATTTTTAAAGAATTAAGCATATTAATTCTAAACAAACATAGGAACAAATTTTTTTTTAGGTATTTAAACTTGATAAAAACGATTGTTATTAATAAAATTTACATCTAAATTAATACCAAAATTTGTATTTGAACACCTAAGTCAATTCACGTCAAAATATCTCACAGACATGGTTAACTTTCTATCAAAAGAAATTTATGAAATTCTTACTTTATATCCAGTAGCAAGTGTCCCATCCACAAAGAAAAATATATCACCATTCACAATGCAAAATATAAGACCAATATCCATGGGTCCATGAGGAATAAAATTATTTGAAAAAATATTGAAGAAACAAGATGGAGCCTCATCTATTACCACTACTGTCATGGTCACAATTTTCTAAAAAAGGATCATCAGCAGGACAATCAGTATTATTATTTAAGACAGTCATTGATACGGTGCAAGATGAAAAGAAATACAACCCAGTGGTAGTACAGTTTGATATTAAAACAGCTTTTGACTCTGTACCAATTGATATTCTAGTACAGATTTTAAAAAATTCTAACATATCTAATTATATTTTGTATGTATTTACAAATTATAAACAGAGAACACTTTAAATGAAAAAATATTTCCTTCATTTAACTCGAGTCGATCGATATCTTAAAAATCACCGCTTATTGCTTTATTATTTACAATCTACATAAAACAATTACTTAGCAACATAAAAAACCATCTTCAAGTCATACTAACATTGGGTTGTAATATAACTTGTGTAACATATATGGATGATATTACTATTTTCCTACAACTAAAAAAGAAATTCCAATATTAGTAATAATAATGAAGGAATTTACTAACTCCCATAAACTTGAATTTAGTCTTGACAAATCATGGGTATGGCACATATACATAAGTACATTATATACAGACATATTTCTTGACTTACCAACTACATATTTGGGTTTTCCTTTTTATCTGAGCAATATGGGTATGAGAAAACAAATACAAGATAAGCTGTTGCAATTGTCAGAACACATAGTATCAACACTTTCAAACACATATCTCTCTATTCTAAGGTTCTTATCAACATGCTTATCATCAAAATAAATTCATGATCTTTACAAAATCATTCATCTGAAAGGTATATTCGTGCAAAAAGCTTTCATGGGGAGAGAAAACATTTACAATTTTACTCATAAAATTAATTTTATAATGCTCGAAATGGGTTAAGATTACACTCAATTTGTGTTTGTAGGATACAAAAATTTATTAACTTTAGGTTAGCTATGAGAAGATTATTTCCACATCTGGAAATGATACTTAAGTTAACACCAACAGACAAGCCTCCTTCATATACTAAACATCTTCAAACAATTCTAGCACTAAATAATGTAATGACAAATATTAAGATAACATTTCCACAAGAAAAATGGCTGTATTGGAAAATTCATGCTCTTTTATATTCAAACACAGATGAAGTAGCAAACTTCATTAATTGGCATTAATAATAGGCAACTGATAAGAAGATTTAAATATTGGTCTCTTGAGCCAAAATATTTCGATTTCTTGCTAAAAATAAATATGTGGTCTTTGCCTACATTATATTTTTTGAGGTAGTAAGAGAAATCTTTGCCACACAGAAATGACATGTCCATTATGTTTCAAGGAGGAAGAAAATCAAAAACACACTTTTTTTTTAATTGTAGTTTCCTACAACATGCTCAGTCATACATCACAAAAGGACTTTGGAAAAATAATAGCACAATTCATTCATTCGATCATTAACTCATTTCCAAAAGCTTGCTTTGCAAAAATTAGAATCATCACATTTATACTTTATGCTTTATGGTGCACAAGATGCTTATTTCTTTATAACAATAATACAAGAACACACATGAGCACATTTAAAAACAAACTAGACAGAATTAAAAAGAGAGAAGGACCAAAAAATTACTCCTACAAATATATTTATAGCTGCTTGATTATTTATTCATCAGTGCTCAAAACTATAGTGAGATATTTTATTTATAATTTCTCAAAATTTTTTTTTTAATGGCTGATAAAGTCATTACAATTTTGTATATTTAGCAATATGTAGTGTTTTTTATTAATATGTCAAGTTCTTTATGTTGTTTTTATTTTTCATTTCTATTGTAATATACTAAGTATTTTATCAATAAAATTCCCTTTTGAAATTAAATTAATAATTGATTAATCATCTTAAAGGAAGTCAACATTGCTATTGCTTATTGATACATCAATAATAAATAATATTTTAATAGAAAAATAGAAATCTATTATAATTAAAAAAACAAAAAATAATTATTTCAAAATTTTTCCAAATATAATTTTATGTCAATAACTTCCATTTGTTATATAGTTTAATGTTCATTGCAATGAGTGAAATTGTGGCATTGAAAAAAATTAGTACAAGTGATGAAATGTTTTTAAAATTTATTTATCATTAGTTAGAGATAAAGTTTTTAGAAATATTCATTGCAATTTATCTTATGTTTAATCATAGGTTTTGGAAAAGATTACCTTTCTTGAAAAGTACACAGAGTTTTACTTGACTAGTGTCCTTGTTCAGAAAAAAAAGGATAGATAATCATTGTATTAGACATTTTCTTGTTTATGGATATGCTGAATTAACATGATGTCTTAAGACATGTACAAAAGGACTCTTTGTTAGGACAGTAAAAAAATTTGGAAAAGATTACATTTCTAGAAAGGTACACAGTTTTACTTGACTAGTGTTCTTGTTCAGAAAAAAAAAAGGATATGTAATCATTATATTAAATATTTTCTTGTTTACGGATATGCTGAATTAATAAGATGTCTTAAGACATGTATAAAAGGACTCTTTGTCATGACCGTGAAATACATCTGGTTACAAATTTATTTCATAAATTATGTCAAGTACAGTTTATTCATGTTTACAATTTTATAATGGTCATCCAATCATGAATAAAACTCAAATTTCTTTTGGGGGGGGGGGGTTCTGAATTAGTAATCTTTTGATCTATTTGACTTGAATAAAATCTCAGCATAAAATTTTCAATGTGTTTAATTAAAATAAAAAATATCCTTTCTTTTGAGATCATCTGAATTTTTAAGATGGGAAAAATCATGTATTGCAATTTTAAATATTAGTTTAACACAAACATTCTCATTACATTTCTATCTAATATAGATATATACATATATTTATTATGACACTCTAATCCCATAGCTTATAATATTACTTAATATTAAATATAAATTATAACAGGTTGATATGTAAATATACAGGCTCATATATAGAGAAACTAAATGCATATAAACTTTTTTAAAATATTGCATTAGACGTATAAAGTTTTATATTGTTATTGTTTTAATTTTCAAATCTATAAAAATAAAAAAAATTGAGTTATTTCTTTTTTTAATTGTAAAAATATGCTAATAGATTTTTTTTTATAACGTCAAGTTAAAAAAAAAACCCCTTTGAAACTGTCTGTTTAGTTAATTGCAGTGATCAAATTTTCTAAGTGCACATGATTAAAGAATTGATATCAATATGTTTTTTTTTAATTACAAATAAGCTATATATATAAGACATGACATATGTAGACCTGAAAGTTAATTTTTTGGACAGTTTCTTTTAATTTTTATTAGAGCAGCTTCTATCAATCATTTTGCATCAGTTCGGAGGCAATAGTAACTGAGCTGTAGGAGAGACATAATTCTTGGGACTAGTGAGCTATTAATCACTCTAGCAATAATGATCACCTAAAAAACTTTGAATTATCTACTGGTCTATCTTGATAACTGATCGAAAGAATGCAACCAATAAATTTTCCATCTCAATTTAAAAACAGTAACTAATAAAGCCTCCTAAGGATTATCATTCAATATTTCTATTATGGGAAAAACTAATTATAATTATTAATTGCTAAAATTCAAAGGATTTAGCTTTCTTGGATTGCTTATAGAAAATTGGAAACACACATATATATTAAAAGCTATCTTAGCTATAAAATATCTTTATTTAGAGGGCAGAGAAAAATATGAGATTAAAAAGCAGTCAATTTGTCAAGCGGTAGTGGTCGAGAGGTCAGTACAGCTGCCTTACAAGCAGTTGTTCCGGGTTAGTAGGTTCGCTTCCCGGCTGATGCTATGACCCATGAAAAAAAAAAAAAGCAGTCAATTTTGTAGAAAATTGTCATCCAAGAAAACTTTTTTTCAAATATGCACATATTTCTTTCTTTCATGAAAATGTTTAAAATAGTAAAAGATAATCACTTTAGTATATACAGTATATTTTCTACTTAAAGCCTGTTTAAATTTTATTTACATTTAATAATCAAATATATTTATTTTTCATTATATGCTCAGTTATGTATTTTAATAATATTTAAATATACTCTAAGTGAGGATATATTTTATTGCAAACTATTAAAATTAATTTAACAAAATAAATATAGATTAAATTGGTTTAGTTAGATAAATAATTAATAAAAACTAGAACTAGGAAGCCATCATTCAGAAGAAATAATATTGCTGTTAGCATTATGTCCTGCTTTACTCTTTCAATCTATAACTACTCAAGTAAATCTATCTGTAAACCAATATGTGTGTGTTTATATGATTAACTTATTAGTAATTAAATATTTTATTATTTAAAATACAGTCTTAGTTTTTTATTCTCAATTCATTGTTTTTTCTATGTACCTGATTAGTATCCTGTGAATGATTATAATAGTGACCTCATATTTCCATAAGCTGAAATAATTATTTTTTACAATGACTAAGTCTGTAACTAGATGTAATGTGTATGATGTGCGTGCATGTTTATGGAATGGTTATTATGTTAAGTGATTAGATGATATCTTAAGATATAATTTTTTTCTCTCTAGAGATATGTATGTAGTTAAAAGAATACTTTAATCTCTATTAACTAATGTCATTTGATATTATTTTAATATAATTAGTATATGATTGTTCAATATGGGTCACCATCATCATTGTCTGATCATCAGTATATTTTTATCAAGTTCATTATGAAGCTTTTTTCATGAATGAGGCTACTGGGTCTATTTGCATTCTGTTTCAGCATTGTAATGGTCAGTTTATATATATATGTTAATGTAATTTAATTGATTTGGGCACCACCTGACATTAAACATCAAAAAACATAAGTGCACAAATTTTATTTTTATATAATTTAATAAGATTTTGAAAAACATTTTCTTTAATATGCAATGATGATGATCACTATACAAGCATTATTTTTAACATCTGTCCAAATCATGTACAACATCAGCTACTCCCAATGGAATGAACATAGAATTAATTTGCAGACCATACAGCGTTATATATAAAGAAGTTAATACACACTATTTAAACAATGATTTATTTATAATGTATCATAATTATCAGACAAAATATAATATTCTTTTACTTTATACATGTTTACATTACTGATTATATCTGAAGAACTTATGAATTTATTATTTTTATAATTTGTTACCTCTACTATTATAATTAAATGGTAATGATTGTTTTAATAAGCCATTTCTCCACTATCTTTTAACTTTTACTGCCACATAAACACTGGAAAACAAATACAAAATAATTGTATTTATTTATAAAATGTCCCCAGTTTATTTTGATTAATTTTAAAACATCAATCTTTCAATTATATATTATAATACTAACATGGTTCTGTGATTGAGCACATTTGTCATAGAGTAAATTCCTGGCCTTTAATAATTCAACCTATATGTAATCCTATGCATGACTGACTTTACAAATACAATATATTTATTTTTAGTTTCATGCCATAGTCACACACATCTACCTAATATGTGATTATATTATTATATGGGATTATTATAATCAATACATCTTTCTTACAATGATAATTCTAGGAAGTGATCACTACATTTGAATCCTCATTTAATGATAACTCAATTAACTGAAATGGCCCTTTGAAGCCACCTTATATTTAACAATAACTTTACTTAATTATGTGAGGTGGTCTCTTTTCAATCTGACCTCTGATTTACAAAACAAAACCATGAATAAATTCACCATATAGATATAATATATTTTAACCATATAATTCATGATAACTAATGCTAGAGAAAATTTACATACAAATGGACTCAATCAAATTTTTATAATAAATCTTTCATTTAACTTAAAACTAATAATTATACTATCACTTATGATTTTTAAATTGGACACTTCATGTTAAATATTTTGCATGTGTGCACATTTTATATGTTTAAAAAGAATATTGCAGCATTGGTTATTTTACCTAACCTTACATATTTGATGACATTTTGTGCATGAAAGGAATACCTTTTTGTTTTGTTTTGAAAATAGATAAAAATATAAAGAACATGAAGCAAATTTTATATTTTTGTTACTTTAAATGCAGCTAGAATATTTATAGATGTTTAACAGCAAATGCTTATTTTTTTTTTTTAACAAAATGTTCACTTCTTCATTTAATCAATCAATTAAATATTATACTATATAAACATTTAGTATATAATAAAATATAGTTTGTTAGAATTAATTAATATATACCTAGATCTCTTTTTACGCGGATTTATTTAACACGATTTTGAAGTTACGCGATTCACGTTTCTCCGGAAGTCGAACTCCGATAATGCGCTATTACTTTAAATAATAAATTTCACGTATATTAAAAGTAATAGCACATTATTGGAATTCGACTTTCATCTTAGTAATTTCAATATTTTCAGTGCTTTATAATAGTAAGATTTTATGCAATAATGAAATTAAAATCATGATTTCCACATTTTATGTATACACACATTAAATTTTTCAAGATTATAATGTAAATTTGTTCAAACATTGTGCGTGTTAATTTTGCATTTTAAATCACATTCTGTTTTTGCTTTTTAAAAAAGAACGTAATCAATTATTAATCATTTAGTGTCCGCAAGTTTATTTTTAAAAGGTGAGTAATAGCAGTGGCCACAATTAAAATTGAAAGTTAAAAAATTAAAAACAAAAATAAAAATTTAATTTTTAGTTGTTAGATTAATTACTAATTACATTGTCACCAGAAAACCATTAACACAACGTGAGAGTGACGTTGGCGCTAGTTCTATTTCCTCTTGCAAAGAATCTTATTTTTTACCAGTTTTCAAACGAACCTGTTTATCGGCTAATAGTGATAATAATTAAAAGATGTATAGAAAATGTAAATTACATTAAATTATGCATAAAAATATATTGTTTTGAATAAAATTAAATATTATAGTTAAAAAAAGTTTGTCTTGTATCAATTTTTTTCAAATTTGAAATTTTTTATTAGTCATATTTTATTTCCTTATTTTTTTTTTGCACAAATTTTAAAGTAATTTTACGTTGGTGCTTTGCTTTTACACGATTTTTGAAAAATCACAGTCCGTATTCCCCCCTTTTCAAGGTAAGTTACGTCTATTTTTGCACGATTTTGTTTGCGCATTTTCCGAGGAACCTATCTATCACGTAAAACGAGACCCAAGTGTACTCTAAGACAATCGTGCACAACATTTTTACACTTGTGACCACCATACTCAGTCTAAAATTTTGTTCAACCTATTATGTGTTATTAGCATCCTATTATAAGCATATACAGATAGTAATAATAAAAGTAGTTTTATGATATACAAATATATATATTTTATATTTCAGCACATATGATTTGATATAATATCTTTGAAAAAACTGCATATTAACAAAAAATTTACAATAATACTTGGTCGATGATGGTAGAAATTACAATTTTTTTAGTCTGTTTTAGAAAATGTGTACATTCATAAATGTAGTACCACCTAGGATACTAGCACAAATAACAAAACTGTAATGTGAACAAGAGAAATGACAGCAATATAAGCAAAGTGCCATTATGATGTGCTGTTTATACAAAATAGATTGGAACATACAGAAGGAAGTGTTTAAACACAAAAGTGATCAGACACACAATAATGAGTTGAGCAGTTTTCATGTATTTTTTAATAATGTTTAGATTTTTTTTTTTTTTCCTCCAATTAAAAATGTATTATTCAACATGAGAATTTCTCAAAATTTTCATGACCCCCAACAATTTTTCTGTGACTCCTTGAGGAGTATCAATCCACAGGTTGTGTCATGCTGCTCTAAGAAGTCATAAATTAAAACTTAAAATTTTCAATATCACTCAATCAACAATTTTTTTGACTTATGAAACATAAAGTATTATAGCCAGGATTTCAATTGGCTCTGAGCATTTTTATGTGAACTAATATTTCTTTTTTGATGGCATGCATTAATTGATTCCATTTGCAATCTTGTTTCTTTTTTTATAAGTTACTCTACTGTTGTACTTTATCAGTTTCCTGTCGAAATTATTTAAAGTTTAGGATTTTTATTCTCTTTATTTTGTATAGAGGTTTCTTCAACAGGTTAGATTTATCAGGGGTTTCATGTTAGATTTCAAACAGTGAGTGATTTTTTGTTTTTTCTAATGGCTGTTCAATGAAGCTTGAGTAAAGCAAGAATCCAGACTGATTAATTTCAAGAAAAATGTTTAGATACCCTTTTGCCTTCTTGTTTATAACAGCTTTAATGATCTCATATTTACAACACTTTTTATGACCTCAATCTTGCACTATAATTATTTAATTGAATTTTCAAATCACTATCATTATTTGATTGATTGAATTTTCAAAATACTAACTATTTGATTGCTGACATTTCCCCCTTGTTTTTCCGAATGTTTAAACAAAATGTAAGTTTAAATTTAAAAGCAGGCTATTAGTCAAACTTTTAAAATCTATTCTTATAATAGGAATTTGAACTCAGATTTTCAAGCACCCTTCAACTATCCACACTATCTCATACAACTGATACACATGACCACACACATGTAGAAAAGATAAATAATCAGCAATATACGTATTTCGTGCTAAACCAGCATTCATCAGTTGGTCCAGATTATCATCTCCCATATATAATCATTGCTCAGTTTATATTAAAATAGCAAATCTTTATACTTTAATGGACAGGCTTCAATGCACTCCAACCTCCAACATTTCAGCCATCCATATCATTGAAAATCTGATGATGAAAACTCAAATCCCATGCTGATGCTAATATTATTGCCATGCTCATGTTGACCTGAAGTCACTCTGACCCCTCATGTATAGGATTGTATCCATTTAAATACATATACTAGTATATTTAATTGTGTTGTTGTAATGCATTTCTGCCAACATAATGTTAAACATAATTTTTAATAAGAGAAACAGTTTTAAGTTAGTTTATATACTTTATTAATTTCTTTTCAATTCAAACATTTTAATAATAAAACGTATTATTATTTTAAAGTATGATTTCTAATTATTGATTCTAGTATTTAACAGTATCTATTATTATTACTTTTAATTCTTTATTCTAAGATAGTATTTTTACATACTATTAAATTTATCAGTTGTCCTCACAACATCCGAAAGTCAGCTCATTTATTTTAGTATATATTATATCTGTTATTATATAATTGTGAAAATTTGTTTGTTTGTTTGTGACTTTATATCAATAAATATTGCATCAATCTTGAAGAATTTTGTATGATTTTCCTTTTTTTTTTAGTACAGAATTTTAATAACATATAAATTTTTGCTTTAATGTTTGTTTGTTTTTTAAAAAAAATGTAATTTGCAATATATAAATGCATAAAAAAAATCTATATCATGACTGTTTCGAATATATCATAAAAAAAACAAAACAAAAAGAAGACAGCCCTGATTAAAATGTTACAGACTTGGACATTTTTTTTAATCAAGGTAAAATTTGATTTTCTTATATATTTTAAATTAATTAAATTGCATTTGTAATAAGTATTTAATTTCTTATTTGAATAATGAAAGTTTAGATCATTTATAATAATGAATTTGATAAACTTTTAGGATTCCAATTTAAATATATATTTAATTTAACATAATTAAAATTATCCAAATCCAAAACCTAACCAGACTAGCCAAGGAAATAAAATCAAAAACACAACTTCACTGCTACAAGCAGACTTCTCAAGTGTAAAGAACTACAAAACAACACCATATTTATATTAAACACTACCCACAAATCCAATTACTTCCCATCCACCCTTAATGGATTTGTGGTCAGTGTTTAATATTAATATGGTGTTGTTTTGTAGTTCTTTACACTTGAAAAGTCTGCTTATAGCAGTGAAACCATTGTTTGTGTTTTTGATTTTGTTTTCTTGGCTAGTCTGGTTGGGTTTTAGATTTGGGGTAGTTTTAATTATTTATTGACTAGTTTACGCTTGTAATATTAAAATGGCATCACTACCCAAGAGAAATATTACTAAATTTGATAAAATTTTACTATGACATTGATAAAGTTTTAGAATGCAGTTTAAATATACTTAACATGTGAAAAAGTAAATTTTAAAATATTGCAGGTACAGCAGGAGAAATATTGAATTTGATAAACTTTTACTAATTTCCCTTTAAGTGTTTTCTCACATGTTAAAGTAAGATCCTGGCCTGCATATTGACATACATATTAGAGATATGAGATATTAGTTTTTAGTAATCCAGATAAAATTTTATTGAATAAATAAATACATTTTAAATTATTTAAACTTTGCTTAGACCTTTTTTGAATTTTTCACTTGCATATATAAATTTTATAGCCACTTTAAAAATTATCACATGAAAAATATAAAATAATTTATTTTTAAATTATTGTTTATTGTATTTAATAAAAGTTATATATTTTTTGCAATATGATTGTTGATAATTATTTCATGTAAATATTACTTAAATATATTTTATTTCTCAAACTTTCTACTAACATAAGGGGACTGCTAGAGAAATAGAGAGAATTAGTGAGTAGAACTTTTATTTGGTATTCAATATATCAAAAATCAAATATGGAATACATAAATATATTTTAATTATCAAACTATATACTAATGTGAGGGTATAGTTAGAGTTTGAAAGTTACATACATAAATATATTTTAATTATCAAACTTTCTAATAATGGCCTGGGGATAATTAGAGAAATGGAAAAAATTAGTTAGGAAAATTATTTGGTATTTAATACATCAACAATCAAAAATGCAATTTAAATGATGAAGCATTAAAAAATTTCTACTGCTCAAAATATATTCTCCATATATATAAATTAGAAATATATTTTAATATTTAACTCATTATATTCGTTTATTTTTATTATTATTCTACTAATGTGTGCAAAGCTGCAGGTCGGCTTTGCTCACATTTGTAAAACAAAATAATGTTATGTAGTTGAGGATTAAAATATATTTAAAGATCATTTACATGAAATAATAATACGAGTTATCAGCAGCAGTTTAAAATGATCTACAACATTTGTTTATAAAAATGCATTACAATAGTTATTATCTGCTGTTGGCATCTCATATATTATTATTTCATGTAAATATTATTTACATATATTTTAATTATCAACTACATTACATTCTTTTAATCTGATAGTGAGCAAAGCCACAGATACAGCTACTACATATATACTTTGATTTTAAAAAAATTCTTATAAAAAAAGGAAGAATAGAAATAGCATTTGATTATAAACATATCTAATCTTTATTATTAATAATAAAATATCACATGAACTTCTCTGATTTTAGGAGCAGAAATTCATTGCACCAGAGTCATCTATTAAAACTTTGATAAGCTGAGTGATTAGTAAACATCAGTTGAAATACTATATCTACATCCCTAGATTAATTTCTGGCTTATGTGCCCCTCTTATTTTATAGATTCTATAATTTTTAATTACAACATCTCACAAATGTAACAGATATAATTTAAGAATTTTTTTTTTTAGTTCACTTATTAAATATGGAATTGAATTATGTACATATATATGTAGATTTTAAGTAAGCAATATGGTTTTTAATGGCAAGATTACATGTAGATGCTATAAATAGTTTTACTATCATCCAATAAAAATATAATAAGTAAAATTGATTTGGAGTATATGTTGGGCATATTGAAGCAAATTGTTTGTAAAAGATGGTTTCTCTGGCTATGTGAAACTATTGTCTAGAGTGATGTATAAGAGTATGTTTCTAGAAAAAATGTTTTTGGAAAATGCTTTTTGCTCAGTATATTAAAGAATGATTGAATATTTTTTTGAAATCCTGTGATAGACATATCACAGATGTGCCTATTGGAGTTAAATCACATGAAAGCTTAAGTAGAATTTTGGAAAGTGAATAATCATATAGAAATTTTACAATTAGATAGTCATCACAATTATTGGGTTGAGTTACCTGAGAAATGTTTTTTTAGGGTGGTAAATGGAAAATAATTTAAAAAAGATATGCACATCAACTAATGACAGTATAGTTATGTAGTGACTTCTAACTTTGCGTATCTTAGCAATAGTTTTAAAAGTTATTTTGCTGATTGTCCATCAAAATAGAATGTTAAAAAGTAATATCTGTTACATTTATAAGACTAGAAAATGATAACAATATATGTTTCAGTTAGCAGATATTAAATTAGTATAGTTCCAACTGACTGATTAAATTTTGAGAATAATTTTTACAGTACAGTATATGTGAAATGCCAAAATTTCCATTTATTATTCTGTTTAGAGGTAGTTTTTTTTTTTAATAGGAATAATGAGATAAGTTGACAGAGTATTCATTACTAATTATTATGTGATTGATTCGAAAGATGAAAAGACAATGTAGTTAGTTGATTGGGATTGCAGTTTTATTTCTACAAAGTTGGGATAATGGGATAAGCATGCACAATAATTTGATTATATATATATTAATGTGCTTTGCTTAATTAACAAGTTATTTATTTAATTATATGATTGGGTGCTGTGGGAATCAAATGATATTTGTATGAATACCAATAAATATGACATTGGTAGAACGCAGCACTTTTCATTTTAATTGGCAATAAATATTATTTTTACTTTCCTAGCTCTTAAGTCAAATTCTCACTAGTATTTTATAGTTCTCAGATGTTTAGTTTTTAAACTAACCTTTAGACAGATATCTTAATATATATATAGTTGGAGATTCCTTCACGAATCCGGAACTCATTAATAAAGATACTCTACCATTGCTTTAGGGTTTTAATAAGCTAAATTAAAAAAAAAAAGCAGCAGTCTTGAGTCGTTCAAAAATATTTAAAACAAATAAATAAATAAACAAAGTTATGTAAAAAATGAGATTAGCTAGTTGCATTTGTGGTATGTGTGAATATAAATATAAGACGGAGAATTAATTCATACAATTTTTGATTGTAATTAACTCATAATTTTAAAATATTTTATTTTTTGATTACTTTTCTTCATTATATTCCCTCGGCTAGATTATTTAATATTATACAAATAGTTAACGTTGTAATGTAACTATTTTCCCTATAAGAAATTAATTAAGGAAAAGGGAGAGACTTTTTCTTTTTAACTTATCAATTGCTAATTAATAACTAAGCTAGAGGAAATTGCATATGACTAATGAGCTTTATTATTATTTAGTACATTTATATTTATATTAATAGTAACAATGATAAAAAAAATCGCTACACATTCTAAAGATACAGATTTACATTCAATCTAAAAACGAAAAGAAATGGGGAAAGGTGATCTGGTAAATGGGAGGATATTTTTGGATTATAAACATTTCGTATAAGAACTTAATAGAAAGTTATATATATTTAAATTTATTGAATTTTCTAATATATTGTACAATTTTAAATAGCTACAATGTTTGAGATTGTAATGATGTTTTGACATTTTTGAAATCGTGAATATTTTAATACAAGAAATGGACAGTTAATATTTCTTAGATAGCTATGCCATTTAAGAGAACCTTTTTTTTTTTTTTTATTAAGTTAAAAGTTTCTTAATTATTTAATTTTTTAAAATTGAAATACAATTTAAATTGTTAATGTCTTTTAGGCATCAACTTTTTTTGGGAGTAATCTTTCTTGCCTCTTGATTATATTTCTTTTTTAAAAAAATAATAATGTTGATAATTTACTATATTTTCCATTATATAAGTCTCCAGAATGTAAACAGATATATCACAAGAATGCAAACATATTATATCAAAAATTAATTACATACTTGTGCCAGAGAGCCAGAAATTATTATGGAATATATATTGTGTAAATGTTACTTTTAGGAACTTTATGTTAAGAGATTTGCTTAAAAGTTATATATTTTTAATTCTTAAGATGTTTTTAAGAATTTTTTGGCTAAAAAAAAAAAAAAAAAATTAAGGAATTGATTATCATTGGTAATATGCTACTTTTGATTCTCAAGACTGAAGGGAGCTTGAAAATCTTGTAAATCCTTTCTAATTATATCTAGCTTAAATATATACTTTTCTTGTATTTAAACCTTAATCAAATTAATTATAGATTTTATATTTAAAGGTTGTTGTAATGACTTTGATAACTTTTAATTGGTTTTAATTAATTATGACTATCTCCAGTAGTCTCAAATAAAATTTAAAGAACATTAATAATATTTAATGAATTTCAACAGACTTTAACTGATGTTATAGGTCCAATTGTCAAGAGATTTTTTATAGATCGACACCCACTCATTATAATTGCCATAAAAATGTAGAAAATTATAAATAGATGTAAGGTTATATCTTTTGAAAAAAGACTGTAGTATTTTCTATGGCTAAAGTAAGTTAGACACTAAAAAGGTAAAGGGAACACATAGATTTTCCAAACTGATACTTCCAAAATTTATGAGAAGACCGCAGACAGTGGAGAAAACAAGAAGATATTAAAAACATATTAAATCTAAAGCTCTTTATTTGAAGCATAAATGATCAAGTGGAAATTGTCGTATGTCAGTCATACTATAAGAGGATCTAATTTATTATAAAAGTAAATATTGCTCAGAATGGTTAGGCAATGAAAAAAGCTCAACCTGCTATGAAGTGAATAAACTCCATTATTAAAATGATGAATGTGATATTGATATACCTGAAAAACTAAGCATTTAAACAAATGTTATGTTTGTGATTGATTACCAGGTGTCTAATAATATTAACTTAAAAGTGTATATATTTTAATGATATAAAATGTTTAGTAAGATTTATGACATAACTTTAAATATTGTGTTGCTAAGAAAAAGAGAATGACAATCATGATCAAACTATGGTCCGTGATGGTTAAATGTTATTATTAAATGTTATTATTTGATCATAGTACCTTATTATCTAATTACCTCAATCAGTATTAATGTGAGAAACTTAAAAAAAAAAAAACTCATTTAATATATCCCTCCAAATTTTAAATATCTATTTATAGCTTAAATTTTTTATTAAAAATAATGACATTGCTTTTAGAAATTTGGAATTTAAACAAAAGATGAGGGGGGGGGGCACTTAAAAACTTCACCTCGTATTACAAAATAAATGCATAAAAATTTATATAAAAAATAATGATATAATTACAAAATAAAATATTGATAAAATTTCAAACAGTTAAGTACGGATAAGCTTTGGATAAAAAAAGAAAATTCTGCACAAACACATATATTATGTTTTAAAATGTTATATTTTCTTTTTAGTTTTATCACAAGTTTGATTTAATATTTATTTCTTAAATGTATATTTTTATTATGGTTTATTGAAATTAATTTTTAAGTAAAAGAGTGAATGCTGATTATTAGTTTTGTCAGGCTTTATAATCTTATTTTGATGATTCTGTCATTTATTATATTTACAATTAGGCTCCAGGTATAAGAATGCCTGGTATTTCAAATCTTACATATTAAGTCTGCATTCTGTCCCTCCCTCTTCTACATATTTAACTGATACTGTCCTATACATGAGGGGTCAGAGTGACTTGAGGTTAACATGGGCATGACAACAATATTGGCATCAGCATGAGATTTCGGAATTCTATCATCAGATTTTCAATGGCATGGATGGCTGAAGTGTTGGAGGTTGGAGTGGGTTGAAACCTGTCCATTAAAGTGTAAGGATTTGCTATCTTAATATAAACTGAGCACTGATTATATATATGAGAGATGATAGTCTGGACCAACTGATAACTGGTTTAGCACAAAATACATATATTTGTGATTATTTATCTTTTCTGCATGTGTGTGGTCATGTGTATCAGAAGTATGAGAATGTGGATAGTGAAAGGGCTTGAAAGTCTGAGTTCAAACCCTATATTTACAATTAGGCTCCAGGTATGAGTGCCTGGTATTGCAAATCTTATTTACTATGTGAGTGGGTTTTTTTAAAATTCTATTAGTTTTAATGCAAAATATAATCTTTTTTTTATCATGAGTTTTTTTTTAAATATAAACTTTTGTTATAATTAATATATTTATTAGTTTATTTATTATGTCCCACAAATAAAAATCTGAAACAGGATTCGGAATATAGGGTTTAAAATATATAATTTCAAGTTTAGTGCTAATATTTATTTGTTCTAAGGTTCCATCTCAGTAATGAGTTTAAAATCTGTCAATTTTTTTATTGGAATGCTGGATATATTTTATCACAAATTCTACCATGTAAATTTCTTATAAAGTGTTTTTAGTAATTGCTTCTTAATAAAAATATATATTTTTCTTGGTAATTCACAAATAGTATTTACAAATTTTCTACATTTATATATAGATAGGATGATTAATCCAAAAGACTGGGTTCAAGCCTCACTCAGATTCAGAAAATTTCAGAAATACAGGAAATCATTCAAATACAAGCTTGTAATTATATCAGTAAAATTGAAAAATGATTATAAATTATAAAGGTGTTTCATACTGGATTATTTTTTTTATATCTCTGATAGCATTTGTTACTTGGATAAATATTTTCAATTTTTATAAAGTATTTAAGTTGGTTGGATTATGTGTGCATACATGTGTTTGTAAGCTGTACATATCTCTAGCGAGCCTATTCTATAGAATTTCATGCAGTGAAATAATGGCATATTGGAATAATGACATATTTAGAGGTAAACATTCCATGATCAGTTCTCATTTAAGTAAGGTTAGAAAAAAAATGGTTCAGACTGTATGAAATAGAACTGTTGGAAATGCTCATTCTGCCACTAGAGCTCAAATATCACATGATTACACAAGCAATTAACAATACAATTAATAATTATGTATATTGGCAAATCTAAATTGTTTTTGGATGAGAACTCAGCTTCTATGAGAGATTTTCTTCAATTTCATATTTATCTCTATCACCATCATTTAACTTTTTTAATCGCTAATAATCCACTTTAGAATGAAGGTTTTTGCAAGTTTAATTCAGTTTTTCTTATTTATAGAATGTTTCCCTACATACCATTTCAACAAGTTTTCTTACCTTATTCATTCCTTATATGTAATCATTTTCTAGATCATTTACACTTTCTTGGTAATCAGTTTATTATTTCAGTTGACTGTTATCTCTTGTAGTAACATGTCTAGCTTATTACATTTCAGTCTTTTAATTCTTTCAATAAAGTCAGTGATATCTTACTGGTTTTTTCTGTGTGTTTTGTTTTCAATTCCTTCTTGTTAATCCCATTATATATCTCCATACTTCATTGTCTAATCTAAAGTCTCTGTATTCTTCTTCTATGTATCCAATTCTCAGATTTTTTAAGTATGCATTGGTCAAATGCATAAAAACTTTCCTTTTTTGCCATTTTGTATGTTTCCATCTGTGTTAACAATCTGATAATCATATTTATAATTATTAAATTCTTATTCATTATTATCAATCTTTATTTTCTCATTTTTTTTAAAGCTATTGAATAGTAAATATTTTAATGAATTTTTCTTATGATAAAGAATGGAACAAAGATAACAAAAGACAAAAAGTTATCTCTGTTTACATGGATATAATCTCTATTTCTATTCTTTACTATTGAATATTACTTTATTATTACTTTTTAGTATTTATTTTAGTCTTACTTTTTGATTTTAATCGAATAGCCCCTATCACCTGGAATATCTAAATGGCTTAAGTTAATTTTTTCCCTTTCTTTAGCTTTCTCTTTTTAAAATGCATAAAATACTTCTTGCAAAACTATTAAAGATTTGGAGATTATCATTTTTTCGTAAACACCCTTGTCAAAGTTGATTTTTTTTGTCATCATGTAATCTAATCACTCCTGCTTAATTTTTTGACAAATATTCTTTAGAATATGACAGTATGCTGGATTTATATCTTGATGATGCAAAGCTTTAATCATCACTGAATTACTTATTCATAATCTACAATTTCAATACACAATGGAAGCTTAATAACTTTTTTCAATACTTGTTGTAATAACTAGTTTTACATTCAGCCTTTTCCTTTCTTTTTTTGCTTTGATTTTTAAAATTTCCTGTAGATAAGTTATAATGATTATAGTAAAAATTTTGTATAGAATTAATAGAAGACTGATAGATTTGTAATTTTCATGTTCCTTTTCATATGTTCTGAATATTACTATTGTAATCTTTTAATTATCTTGTATATCATCAATTTAGACAAGTGTTGGCTAGCTTATTGCACATTTGCCAAATTTGCTTGATTGTTGAACTCTGAGTGTAACTAATCACTTTTTTGATACTTGTGTTTTTCCTGATAGCTGAAAGCCAGAAGCAATTTTTTGTTCAATTATCTGACGGGCATATAATAAATGTCTACAACAAAATGACTGGAAAAAAGTGATTGTATTTAATACTTCCAATATTTTTGGCTTGTGTTATTTTAAAGAAAGACACTTTTGAACAAATTTTTTAGAATATTTTCACTTTATTTTTTAATAATTTTTTTAAATTAAGAAAAAAAAAAAATAAGTATTTGTTATTGCTTATTTCTGGGAAAGGGTATTTGAGAATGGATTATGTTGGCAACCAGTAAATCCCTAAGTGTGTAAAGTAACCACAAATGGATCATCATCTTTGTATAATTGACGCCACATAAATTCGGATAAATAGGAATCCTCCAAGGTCTGCTGTTTCATTTGAGAAAGATTCCTAAATTTTGATCATTTTGCCAAAATGATAGTGACAGAAAGAAAGATGTTGTCGCGTTTATATGTTATAATATATACAAAAAAAAAAAAACTTTCAATAAATTATCTGAATGGAATTTATTATCAATTTTTTTACTTTTTTTCAACTTAACAACTAACACATATTCCTTAATATAAAATTGTAAAAGAAAAAAAATCATAAAGAATCCCCCCCCCCATATAAAAATTAAAATTGAGATTAAATCTTATAAAGCAATTTTGTAATAGAAAAAAAAAAAATATTACCCATGGTTTGGTCTGTGCTGCTTACATAGAAGGTTCAACTTTTTTCAGGTGAAAAAATAATTTGAATTGAATGCTTATTAGATATATTAATTCTGTCACTAATAAATACTATTGATGTTGATATTATTATCTGGTGTTTTTAGATCCATGTATTTTTCAAACATATGTCAAAGAAGCAGACTTGCACTGTTTTGATCCAACATGCATGCTTTGATTGTTCATGTCGAATGTATACACAATTGTGCAATTCGTTCTGTTCAGTTATAGTTTAACTGATCAGTTATTGAAGTTATGTTACCATTATTCAAATATGCACTGTGATTTATTTTCATATTATCTAATAATCTGCATCTCCTTAATACTAATAGTTTTTAAAAACAAATTAAAAATATTGCTTTTTAAGAAATAATGTCTTAACATAAAATAATACAGTAAATTCTGTTATTTATTTATAGAATATACAGTATATTAAATTATTGAAATGACTAATTCTTTTTAATTGAATCATTTTATTTTTTTAAAACATATATATAAGATCTATTTTTCCAGCAGACTTAATACTGGGAGTAGTATCTACATAATTTTTCAAATATTATTTTTAGTTAGATTTAGTTTTTATATGACACAAAAAAATTATTATAATCTAAAAATAATTTCATGGCAGATTTGAACTATTTTTATAAATTGAAATAAATTTAAGATCATGTGATGTTAAGATCATGTGATGTTTCATTATCCATGGAATATATTCTGCCAAAAAAATCCAATGATTTGAAAAATACATCCAAGATTAAATTAAAATAGAACTATTTGATGCTTAGCATAAAATTTTTTTATTATACAATATGTAGCTGGATTTTTTTTTTTGTGATAGATTTGTCCTAATATATACAGGATATATATATTTTAATATGAAGTTTCATTTGGTGATTTTCTAGTAATTATATAATTAATGCTTTCCTTTCTCTCTTTCATTTTTTGTAATAACTGAAAATTGTTATTAATAGTTTTTAAGTTAAAGTTTAACAGTGATTTATTTCTTTTTTTTAAAGATGATTACATTTAAGTGACATTTTTTATTTATTTGATTGATTAGTAGTTTCATTATTGATTTATTTATCTAATGCGACTGTTGTTCTTTTTTATTATTCAATATCATATAAATTACAATGAGATTAAAAATAAAATAAAATGCATATTTAATTAAAATTTGATTTTTATTTAAATTTTCAATTGTGAATAAGCTATTATAAAAACCTTTCTGTGTATTTTTTAATACAGTATTAACCCTTTAATAATGTTTTTTTTTTTTTTAAAAAAAAATAATAATTCTGGATACAAAAACAAAATAATGATTTTATTGTTGAAAATTTATATTTGAGCATATTATCATTACTTTGAAATATAAAAAAGGATATTTACAATTTATCAAAAGCCTATTTTTTTTCCTCATATGTCAAAGCATCGCCGGGAAGTGAACCCACGACAACTATCTGCAAACAACTGCTTGCTTGTAAAGCAGCTACACTGACCTCTCGGCTACTTTATGATTAAAATATGCTTTAGTTTAAAGGTTGGTCTTTATTTACAATATATGAATAAAATATCAGTTGTTACTAAATATTTTTATGATTATTTAATTATTTGCACAACTAAGTTTATTATATGCATGTGAACTCTGAAATATGTGTTATATAAAAGGATTTGTTAGATATGTTTATAATAATTGTGGCAAAAATTTGTATTAAAAATTTATTTATTAAAATTTCATATCTATTTATTACAATTTCTTATTTTTTGTTTATTTCGTATTTTGAGATCAGAATGTATTGCATCACTAGAATCTAACATATATGTTAACATTATATAAGGATATTTTTTAAAAAAGGATCAAAACATACTTTTTACTATTAACAAATTTATTGATATGATTTTATGTCATGTGTTAGATTACTTTATATAGTCAGATTTAAAATGTACTCAATATAAAATATAATAGCTTTCACTACTGGTCCATTATAAAGACTTCATAACATAGTTCTTAGCATATCTGGCTGTCATGCTCATAAAACCAAATTCAGAATTTTTTCCCAGTAGTTGATTGATAACTAAGCCAGGTATCTAGCAGTTTTTGGTTAGGAAATAAAAACTACAAAACCTCTCACCAACTGGCATTTATTTAATTTCTCTATGAAGGAATGCTAGGAAACTTATGTTCTACAGTAGGCCATCTCAATATAAGGTTGAATACTATTCATCCCTGACATTAATAATATAAATATATACATATATAAGGATATTTATAAGAATATTTTTAATAATTGTGATCAATTGTATTATTATTATTGTATTAACATCTAATGTTTTTTTTTCTTCATAATTTTGTAGTATTTGTTTGATTAACTTGCATGTCCAAGTTCAAAAACTAAATTTACATGATCATGCATGATTATACAAATAGTATACTTTTGGTGATGCTTGGCTCTGTGCATTAAACAGGTTAATATTTAAATAAGTAAGAACCATATTATTGATGATCTTATTTAAAAAGTAAACCAAGGTTGGAAAAGTCATGTAAACCAGTACTACTAGGAAATTGGTAAAATTTGGAAATGTTTTCTCCTTAATTGTTTCTCTATGAAAGAATGTTGGAGAGATCTTTGGCTATTTAAAGGCTGTTTTATTTATCTATTTAAATAATATTATTTGAAATTGTTACTATTTTTTTTTTATAATTTTTTGAAAATTTCGTTTACTGCTATTATGAACTTTGTATATTATTTTAGTTAATTGTTTCATCTAAGAAATTTGTGACAATTAAAAGTTTCAATGCATAATAATTTTTTTTTAAGTAAAAAAAAACCCAAAACATTTAATTTCAAAGGATAATTTAACTAAAACGAATTTCAATAAATATTTAATTCATAAAAATCATGTGTTAGACATTTTTATTTAAAAAAATATCACCAGATACCCAGATTAACCAATAAGACAAAAGCAGCTCTCCACTTTACTGCCATCAAGTGTAAAGCCATTAGTAGATGCACATATATTTTCTGTTTGTAATATTTGACCACCATTCTTGGACTCATTTCTGACTCTTGCCATTAAGTGTGGATTTTGAAGTTAATTACAATTTTTTTTTTAATTATAAGTTCTAATGATGATCATAAGTAGTATTTTCAAATAACATGAGATATCTACTTTTATTTGCTTTTTATAATTTCTAATATTATAAAATAGCATTTACTTTAAATTTAAAGACATGGGTATTTTATTGTAACTATAGCAAACACCTAATCTGATAATGCAGTATAACTAAAGCCAATTCTGTTTTCTTAAACTCATGGATTTTTCATAATTTTTTCATATTGTAACAGTCAAGTTTGTACATTCGCGTAACAGAATTCAGAATCCAAGCAAAAGAGACCGAAGCTGACCAGACTAGGACTGTAACATCCCGAGTCCGACCGCACTTCAACTCGTAAGCCAGGATTCCAAGACTCAAGACCCTACGAATGACCACCTTGAACTTACACGTAGTATACCTCTTTCCACACGGCCGACATAGGTCACGGAGAAGCAATGAGACTCATAACAAACAAAAAATGGAATTTATTAACTGTATATATTTAAAACTAGTTAATGCATCGGAAATCACATATATAATATAGAAAATTTTGAATTGGATTGAAATAAATGAGATCGAGATCAGAGTAATTTATTAAATTGTATGTTTATTTTTGCAGATTAAATTTGACGATTTTATCTATATTATTCTTGCATTTTACAATTAAAATGCGCGTAGCATCTAACATTTTGGAGAGCGCTTTAACCATCTCTCCTTACAATTAAAATTATTTTACATTTGTTATTTTATTTGATGAAGTTAAATATTGTTTTCATCATTTACTTTATTATCTTATTGATCAGTCACTGCATTGTAGCTATGGGGCAGATTATGCTAATCCCTCTTATTCCATGGTTTTCAGCTAAGTAATCAGACGAAGCCTTGTTGTCACATATATGTGAAACATTTATAGTCAATTTTATCTATAATATTATTATTTCAAACTATTGTACATGAGACCGAAACTAGCTCTTGAATATGTCAGACAATGGCTGACTTAATTTAAGGGAGGAAGAGTTGGCAACCAAAAGACCCAATGCGCTATAGCGCTGGTAAACAGTTATACTAAATGTCGCTCTGCGGATGGATTAATATTTAGGGTTTTGTGACCAACACCGGAGCCCTATGACCGATCGCCATGCTGCTAAAGAGGGTTGGGGTAGCTAACACTATTGCCTGGAATTTGACGTCAGGTCTTATTCGTGTGCGACCCAAGGAGTGTAAGAGGGATGGCCGTTCCGAGTCCCATCTTAAAGAAAAATGCAACATAACGAGAAAGTTGAAATTGTATAATAAAATTATCACATCCGCCAAGCAAAAGAGTTGAAATATATTTAATATTTAGCCACGAGAACGATAGCTAATCAGTGGAATCATTAGCGCCAACTCTAATATAGCATCTTTAATATCATATGCTATACGTGGGCGTACTTTTAAATATTCTTTGCTTTCTAGTTTCAATCTCAAATAACACATTTGATTACGCGATTAATTAATAAAAACAAAAAAGGGGGGAAAAAGTATATTTGGAGGGCTTTTACAAAATGAAATAAATAACAAATATACTTATTCAAGGCTTGGATATTGCTTAGTGAAAATTAAATTGAAATTTACTTTGGGTTAAAACAAGATTCCCATTTTAAAATTGCAAACAAATCATTAAATAATCAAGGTCAAAATAATAAATTTAAGAGGGTTTCGAAACAGCGTGCATTAAGCTACGATAAATAATTATTAAATGAAGAGGGGTCATTCTCTCTTCTCTTTATTATTAATATTGAATGCCCGCTGTTTCGAGGCATTAGCATATAATTTATATTTTAAAATAAAAAAAGAAATAAAGAAACCATAGTCACAACTGCAGTGAGAAAATTGAAAATAAAATTATTAAAATCATTTAGTTAGGAAACATTAGAAAGTAGGTCAGAATTATATAATTAAATTTAAGAATAAAATTTTACATTTAGCAATTTACTTGAATTCAAGATTTTAGAATTAAAATACATTTTATAAGTCTAGACTTAAAGGAAAATTAATATATTGAACTGCAGTTAGAAATGGTGAGGTTACCGGTCATCTTGTAGTACTTGAGCTGGAGTTACGGGAGTCTTTGTGGCGGCTTGCGGCATCATCTTCTTCCCACGGTTAGAGCGGAGCTGTTATGGCGGCATACTGGTGATGGTGGTTTTTGGATGGAAGTAAAGGCCTGTCGCCTTCACTCTGGAGCTTAGCCAAGGCTGCCTGTTTTAGCCCGACATTTTCTCTCGCACAGATATAAAAATTATTGTCTTAACTGGATGTCAAATGTTCACGGTTGCTTTTGGTTCAGGATACACGCTGGTTTCCAAAGCTTAACGATGATCAAAGAGGGCAAAACTTCACAGATGTAGCATTCAAGCTGACAAGGTTTCAAAGAGTGAAGATCTGAGATGGCTCCTCCACTTTACATGGCCTTTTTAAATGATCGCCTTATCAGCCCACACACCTTGGAATTTCATCTCCATCAAGATTACAAAATTTTTAATTTGCTTATGAAATTAGTGGTTGACTTCAAACATGCTGACATTCCTTTTAGGTGTTATAACTTTTCTCTGATTATCAACTTTTAATTAAATCGAATTTTAATCAGTTTAATCCGATATTAGATTTTATTTTTAATTAGTCAGGAATTTTGTTCTGATTTTATAATTTATGTGTAAAATCCCTGCTGTAAACATATTTTTAATTAGCGAGGTCTCCAAAATAATTTAGAATCAATTAGCTAGATTATTTTAAAATTGGCTTTTCTTTTTAGAAACCTAAGGCAGATGTGGCATATCCTGATACAATTGTTTACAGCAAAAACTTTACTAAACTTTTAATTCTCCGAAAATACTTTTATTTTTAGAAAAAAAATCTTTTTTCTTTTTTAAAAAGAAACTAGTCAGCGCATTTGCAATCAATCACCCTTTCAATGTGTTTTTACATTAAATTGGTTTATAATAAAAATGAAACTTAAAATTTAATAAATATTTTAATCACGCCACTATGCTATATATGTATATTCAATATAGGTGGATTATATTCCCACATACGAATTTAAGTAATAAATTAATAAATTGACGCTACATTATTACTGTTTAAAAATATTACGCGATAAAATTATACGCTATAACTCTGGCAATACTATTCACTTATAGCGTTCTTTCGTATGTGCGTATATAATGCTGTTTATATAGCCGTGATTGCAATTTTTAGCTTATAAATCTTAATTTAGACTTATTAAACAGGTTTGAACTTAGCACAGACGAGTGGGTTATTAGGATGGTTGGTGAAACGGTGAGGGACTTGAAGACAACCGTTTCATTTCCGTAAACTTACAAAAAAAAAACAATTAAAAAAAAATGACCTTGCTACAATCATGACTTTGAATTTTCGTTATCAATTTGTTAAATAATTTCCTATTTTCCCAAGCACATAAACTTATTTACTTGCTGCGCTAAGGGATTTATCAGTACCTTTATACTTACGACTCTCCTACCACAAAAAAAAAAAAAAACATACGCGCAATAAAATTAATATCAAGAGCAATATACACATTAAATCACCAATCAAACATAAAAAAAAATCATGAGATCTCAATAAATCTGAATTAATATCCAAATGGATATTCGTCAGTTAGAAGGGGGGTAGACATGTTAGTTTTTTTTTTTTTTTAATATGCAGTATATATATTTAATGTTTTTTTTTTTTTTTTTTGGCTAATAAATTTTTAAGTAGGATCTGGGGGTTGTTTAATACTTGGCTCGTGACTACTAAAGCCAAAACAATATTCCAACAGGTCATCATCATCCTCGGATTCAGATGTCTCATTACATTCGTTTGTTGGTCTTAACAGAGGCTGACTTGGGTGCATTTTTAAGCTTCTGGCAAATTCACTCCCTTCGTATGGGATTTCGTTATTTAATTCCCAATCATCTTCCTCTAATTTCGAACCCCTTTTTGACTTCGAGTCCCGACAAACTGACTCACTATGTGTAATCTTATCTTCCTTAACCGCTGGTTCTTTTTCTATATTTGATATAACGATATTCCCATTTTTTTGACTTGTTTCGCCCAGATCATCTGGAGTTCAGACGTTATGCTCTTCCGATCTATCGTTTAACGCGACTGGTGCAAAATGTACAGATTCTTTTTGCTTCTTACTTTCTTTCTCTGACTCACTATTCATTGATGATGTCACTGATTCATATATAGTTGGTTGTCTATTTTCTAGTGTTAACTCTAAACCACTCCTGCATGGGATGGAACAGTGTTCAGATTCTTTATCCATAATGCTTTCCATGTTGATTTTCATCTCCCTTATATTAGAAGTATCTTTTACACTATCTGTAGTCTTACTAATATCTAGTACAGTGTTTGTCTTGCCCTGGTTGTAGGTTTGGGAACCAGTAGTTAAGTTACATTCTACAAGGTCCATTTTTGCTTCCCTTATTTGTGTAATTTCTCTCTTCAATTCCTGGATGTCTTCTGTAATGGCATTTTCTTCTTGGGCAAAAACATGATTTCTATAACTCAAGTTTTCTTTTAACTCAGAAATTTCCTCTCTGATCTGTTTCTGTCCCTCTTCATATTCTTCAATTTTTAGGCAGATATCTTGCCCCATTTTAGAGACTTTCTCCTCCATAACCATTTCCTGATGCTCGGTCTGCCCTCTAACATCTGTGAGTTGTTCTTTTAGTGATTCTATTTCCTTGTTGGTTTCTTCTCGGTTTTGATTTAATTTTTTTGTGAC
This sequence comes from Epiperipatus broadwayi, assembly GCA_028023455.1. Lineage (NCBI taxonomy): Eukaryota > Metazoa > Onychophora > Udeonychophora > Euonychophora > Peripatidae > Epiperipatus > Epiperipatus broadwayi. Next base: position 4,449 of record JAQFVV010000933.1, on the reverse strand, counting down.
CTCTACTTGAACTTCTTCATATTTTTCTTGGCAGCTGATGGACAACTCCTGCCAGCTCCTACATAGCTTTTCTTCAAGTCGTTGGCCTTGCATTTCCATTTCTCGTCTCACTTCTACTATCCCTTCCTCATACCGTTTGTTTCCCTCTCTAATTTCCTTTCCCAACACCTCAAATCTCTGCTCCATTTCTAACTTATTTTTTCGATCTCTCTCCTCTAATCTCTGCTCCATTTCCAACTTATTTTTTTGATCTCTCTCCTCTAATTTCTGACTATTTACCTCGTCTCTCTTTATAAAAATTTGAGTCATCCTCTCCAACATAAAATTCACATCCCAATTTTTATTTTTGGACTCTTCCACCTGTTTATGTTCTACTTCATTATTTATTGGTTCTTCTGAGATAATGGCAGCTCCTCCTGTAGGACTTTCCTTATCAGGGCTAAGGCTCACTTCCCCTCCTGTGCTGCTGCTCTCTTCTGCGATCTTTCTCCCTGACCTTAACGTGATCCCTAAACATTTCCCTTCTATTTCCTTCTGTACTTCTTCCCCTTCACTCATTATTTCTTGGTCCTCCTCCATATTATTATTATTATTTTCTTTTTTCTTATTAAACTAGATCTCAAAACAATACTGATTAATTTACTAAAAAAAAACTTTATTGAATATACGGCTGATGGCTAAACTCCGTGAATGAAAGTAACTGGTTCACTTCCCATCCTGTTATGATGCCTAACTCTACTATGATGCCTAACTTTATACCGCTATTATTTTTATTTTGCAAGACCCGCCCATTATTTCATAAGTTTAATAAATACAATTATAAAAATAAATAATAAAAGTTGACTCACCCTCGGTTTCTTCCAGCTGCTTTGAAATTTAATTTTAAATTCGTTCATGATTGTAACAATATTTTGTTTTATACGTCTGTGCCAGTTTCAAACGGTAAAATTTGTATTTGACCCACTTTCCAATTTCATTCTCATTCTTATTCAATCCAATTCACAAAGTATGATTTTCATAAAAAAAAAAAACGGTTTTTCCTTTCCTTTTAAATTCCAATGTTTTTCCTCACTACCCCTGATGACAAATTTATATGAGGATGACCTATAGCTTATTTAAATCATCCTCGGGCGCCAGTCACCAGTGAGCAAGAAAGCTTAACAAAATTAAACTCAAAATTTACCAAAAGTCATTTGAAAAAAAAAATTTTTTTTTTTTTTTAGATTAGCGAAAATTTTTTTTTTATTTCATTTTATATGTATCTGATCATTGGTCTCTTCAGGGGTGGAAATAAGTTACAAGCCCCACGATTTGGGCGTCCAAACCCGGTGAAAAAAAAAAATACTATGTAATAGTCAAGTTTGTACATTCGCGTAACAGAATTCAGAATCCAAGCAAAAGAGACCGAAGCTGACCAGACTAGGACTGTAACATCCCGAGTCCGACCGCACTTCAACTCGTAAGCCAGGATTCCAAGACTCAAGACCCTACGAATGACCACCTTGAACTTACACGTAGTATACCTCTTTCCACACGGCCGACATAGGTCACGGAGAAGCAATGAGACTCATAACAAACAAAAAATGGAATTTATTAACTGTATATATTTAAAACTAGTTAATGCATCGGAAATCACATATATAATATAGAAAATTTTGAATTGGATTGAAATAAATGAGATCGAGATCTGAGTAATTTATTAAATTGTATGTTTATTTTTGCAGATTAAATTTGACGATTTTATCTATATTATTCTTGCATTTTACAATTAAAATGCGCGTAGCATCTAACATTTTGGAGAGCGCTTTAACCTTCTCTCCTTACAATTAAAATTATTTTACATTTGTTATTTTATTTGATGAAGTTAAATATTGTTTTCATCATTTACTTTATTATCTTATTGATCAGTCACTGCATTGTAGCTATGGGGCAGATTATGCTAATCCCTCTTATTCCATGGTTTTCAGCTAAGTAATCAGACGAAGCCTTGTTGTCACATATATGTGAAACATTTATAGTCAATTTTATCTATAATATTATTATTTCAAACTATTGTACATGAGACCGAAACTAGCTCTTGAATATGTCAGACAATGGCTGACTTAATTTAAGGGAGGAAGAGTTGGCAACCAAAAGACCCAATGCGCTATAGCGCTGGTAAACAGTTATACTAAATGTCGCTCTGCGGATGGATTAATATTTAGGGTTTTGTGACCAACACCGGAGCCCTATGACCGATCGCCATGCTGCTAAAGAGGGTTGGGGTAGCTAACACTATTGCCTGGAATTTGACGTCAGGTCTTATTCGTGTGCGACCCAAGGAGTGTAAGAGGGATGGCCGTTCCGAGTCCCATCTTAAAGAAAAATGCAACATAACGAGAAAGTTGAAATTGTATAATAAAATTATCACATCCGCCAAGCAAAAGAGTTGAAATATATTTAATATTTAGCCACGAGAACGATAGCTAATCAGTGGAATCATTAGCGCCAACTCTAATATAGCACCTTTAATATCATATGCTATACGTGGGCGTACTTTTAAATATTCTTTGCTTTCTAGTTTCAATCTCAAATAACACATTTGATTACGCGATTAATTAATAAAAACAAAAAAGGGGGGAAAAAAGTATATTTGGAGGGCTTTTACAAAATGAAATAAATAACAAATATACTTATTCAAGGCTTGGATATTGCTTAGTGAAAATTAAATTGAAATTTACTTTGGGTTAAAACAAGATTCCCATTTTAAAATTGCAAACAAATCATTAAATAATCAAGGTCAAAATAATAAATTTAAGAGGGTTTCGAAACAGCGTGCATTAAGCTACGATAAATAATTATTAAATGAAGAGGGGTCATTCTCTCTTCTCTTTATTATTAATATTGAATGCCCGCTGTTTCGAGGCATTAGCATATAATTTATATTTTAAAATAAAAAAAGAAATAAAGAAACCATAGTCACAACTGCAGTGAGAAAATTGAAAATAAAATTATTAAAATCATTTAGTTAGGAAACATTAGAAAGTAGGTCAGAATTATATAATTAAATTTAAGAATAAAATTTTACATTTAGCAATTTACTTGAATTCAAGATTTTAGAATTAAAATACATTTTATAAGTCTAGACTTAAAGGAAAATTAATATATTGAACTGCAGTTAGAAATGGTGAGGTTACCGGTCATCTTGTAGTACTTGAGCTGGAGTTACGGGAGTCTTTGTGGCGGCTTGCGGCATCATCTTCTTCCCACGGTTAGAGCGGAGCTGTTATGGCGGCATACTGGTGATGGTGGTTTTTTGGATGGAAGTAAAGGCCTGTCGCCTTCACTCTGGAGCTTAGCCAAGGCTGCCTGTTTTAGCCCGACATTTTCTCTCGCACAGATATAAAAATTATTGTCTTAACTGGATGTCAAATGTTCACGGTTGCTTTTGGTTCAGGATACACGCTGGTTTCCAAAGCTTAACGATGATCAAAGAGGGCAAAACTTCACAGATGTAGCATTCAAGCTGACAAGGTTTCAAAGAGTGAAGATCTAAGATGGCTCCTCCACTTTACATGGCCTTTTTAAATGATCGCCTTATCAGCCCACACACCTTGGAATTTCATCTCCATCAAGATTACAAAATTTTTAATTTGCTTATGAAATTAGTGGTTGACTTCAAACATGCTGACATTCCTTTTAGGTGTTATAACTTTTCTCTGATTATCAACTTTTAATTAAATCGAATTTTAATCAGTTTAATCCGATATTAGATTTTATTTTTAATTAGTCAGGAATTTTGTTCTGATTTTATAATTTATGTGTAAAATCCCTGCTGTAAACATATTTTTAATTAGCGAGGTCTCCAAAATAATTTAGAATCAATTAGCTAGATTATTTTAAAATTGGCTTTTCTTTTTAGAAACCTAAGGCAGATGTGGCATATCCTGATACAATTGTTTACAGCAAAAACTTTACTAAACTTTTAATTCTCCGAAAATACTTTTATTTTTAGAAAAAAAATCTTTTTTCTTTTTTAAAAAGAAACTAGTCAGCGCATTTGCAATCAATCACCCTTTCAATGTGTTTTTACATAAAATTGGTTTATAATAAAAATGAAACTTAAAATTTAAAAATATTTTAATCACGCCACTATGCTATATATGTATATTCAATATAGGTGGATTATATTCCCACATACGAATTTAAGTAATAAATTAATAAATTGACGCTACATTATTACTGTTTAAAAATATTACGCGATAAAATTATACGCTATAACTCTGGCAATACTATTCACTTATAGCGTTCTTTCGTATGTGCGTATATAATGCTGTTTATATAGCCGTGATTGCAATTTTTAGCTTATAAATCTTAATTTAGACTTATTAAACAGGTTTGAACTTAGCACAGACGAGTGGGTTATTAGGATGGTTGGTGAAACGGTGAGGGACTTGAAGACAACCGTTT